>LT669793.1:0-88881 GCA_900128785.1 Arabis alpina
CCGATTTGGACATATTTTGGAGAAAATGTTGAAAACCTAATCAAATGCATCTAAAGTGGAAATTAAATTTTTTCTACTAGTTAATGTGGTATAGAGGAGTGTTGTGAAGCCAAAAAACAAGAGTTTACTATTTCGTCAAAAGTTGTCAAAACTCAAAGGGGTTAGCCTACCGATTTGGACATATTTTGGAGAAAATGTTGAAAACCTAATCAAATGCATCTAAAGTGGAAATTAATTTTTTTTACTAGTTAATGTGGTATAGAGGAGTGTTGTGAAGCCAAAAAACAAGAGTTTACTATTTCGTCAAAAGTTTTCAAAACTCAAAGGGGTTAGCCTACCGATTTGGACATATTTTGGAGAAAATGTTGAAAACCTAATCAAATGCATCTAAAGTGGAAATTAAATTTTTCTACTAGTTAATGTGGTATAGAGGAGTGTTGTGAAGCCAAAAAACAAGAGTTTACTATTTCGTCAAAAGTTTTCAAAACTCAAAGGGGTTAGCCTACCGATTTGGACATATTTTGGAGAAAATGTTGAAAACCTAATCAAATGCATCTAAAGTGGAAATTAAATTTTTTCTACTAGTTAATGTGGTATAGAGGAGTGTTGTGAAGCCAAAAAACAAGAATTTACTATTTCGTCAAAAGTTTCAAAACTCAAAGGGGTTAGCCTACCGATTTGGACATATTTTGGAGAAAATGTTGAAAACCTAATCAAATGCATCTAAAGTGGAAATTAAATTTTTTCTACTAGTTAATGTGGTATAGAGGAGTGTTGTGAAGCCAAAAAACAAGAGTTTACTATTTCGTCAAAAGTTTTCAAAACTCAAAGGGGTTAGCCTACCGATTTGGACATATTTTGGAGAAAATGTTGAAAACCTAATCAAATGCATCTAAAGTGGAAATTAAATTTTTTCTACTAGTTAATGTGGTATAGAGGAGTGTTGTGAAGCCAAAAAACAAGAGTTTACTATTTCGTCAAAAGTTTTCAAAACTCAAAGGGGTTAGCCTACCGATTTGGACATATTTTGGAGAAAATGTTGAAAACCTAATCAAATGCATCTAAAGTGGAAATTAAATTTTTTCTACTAGTTAATGTGGTATAGAGGAGTGTTGTGAAGCCAAAAAACAAGAGTTTACTATTTCGTCAAAAGTTTTCAAAACTCAAAGGGGTTAGCCTACCGATTTGGACATATTTTGGAGAAAATGTTGAAAACCTAATCAAATGCATCTAAAGTGGAAATTAAATTTTTTCTACTAGTTAATGTGGTATAGAGGAGTGTTGTGAAGCCAAAAAACAAGAATTTACTATTTCGTCAAAAGTTTTCAAAACTCAAAGGGTTAGCCTACCGATTTGGACATATTTTGGAGAAAATGTTGAAAACCTAATCAAATGCATCTAAAGTGGAAATTAAATTTTTTCTACTAGTTAATGTGGTATAGAGGAGTGTTGTGAAGCCAAAAAACAAGAGTTTACTATTTCGTCAAAAGTTTTCAAAACTCAAAGGGGTTAGCCTACCGATTTGGACATATTTTGGAGAAAATGTTGAAAACCTAATCAAATGCATCTAAAGTGGAAATTAAATTTTTTTCTACTAGTTAATGTGGTATAGAGGAGTGTTGTGAAGCCAAAAAACAAGAGTTTACTATTTCGTCAAAAGTTTTCAAAACTCAAAGGGGTTAGCCTACCGATTTGGACATATTTTGGAGAAAATGTTGAAAACCTAATCAAATGCATCTAAAGTGGAAATTAAATTTTTTCTACTAGTTAATGTGGTATAGAGGAGTGTTGTGAAGCCAAAAAACAAGAGTTTACTATTTCGTCAAAAGTTTTCAAAACTCAAAGGGGTTAGCCTACCGATTTGGACATATTTTGGAGAAAATGTTGAAAACCTAATCAAATGCATCTAAAGTGGAAATTAAATTTTTTCTACTAGTTAATGTGGTATAGAGGAGTGTTGTGAAGCCAAAAAACAAGAGTTTACTATTTCGTCAAAAGTTTTCAAAACTCAAACGCCTACCGATTTGGACAAATTTTGGAGAAAATGTTGAAAACCTAATCAAATGCATCTAAAGTGGAAATTAAATTTTTTCTACTAGTTAATGTGGTATATAGGAGTGTTGTGAAGCCAAAAAACAAGGTTTACTATTTCGTCAAAAGTTTTCAAAACTCAAAGGGGTTAGCCTACCGATTTGGACATATTTTGGAGAAAATGTTGAAAACCTAATCAAATGCATCTAAAGTGGAAATTAAATTTTTTTTACTAGTTAATGTGGTATAGAGGAGTGTTGTGAAGCCAAAAAACAAGAGTTTACTATTTCGTCAAAAGTTTTCAAAACTCAAAGGGGTTAGCCTACCGATTTGGACATATTTTGGAGAAAATGTTGAAAACCTAATCAAATGCATCTAAAGTGGAAATTAAATTTTTCTACTAGTTAATGTGGTATAGAGGAGTGTTGTGAAGCCAAAAAACAAGAGTTTACTATTTCATCAAAAGTTTTCAAAACTCAAAGGGGTTAGCCTACCGATTTGGACATATTTTGGAGAAAATGTTGAAAACCTAATCAAATGCATCTAAAGTGGAAATTAAATTTTTCTACTAGTTAATGTGGTATAGAGGAGTGTTGTGAAGCCAAAAAACAAGAATTTACTATTTCGTCAAAAGTTTTCAAAACTCAAAGGGTTAGCCTACCGATTTGGACATATTTTGGAGAAAATGTTGAAAACCTAATCAAATGCATCTAAAGTGGAAATTAAATTTTTTCTACTAGTTAATGTGGTATAGAGGAGTGTTGTGAAGCCAAAAAACAAGAGTTTACTATTTCGTCAAAAGTTTTCAAAACTCAAAGGGGTTAGCCTACCGATTTGGACATATTTTGGAGAAAATGTTGAAAACCTAATCAAATGCATCTAAAGTGGAAATTAAATTTTTTTACTAGTTAATGTGGTATAGAGGAGTGTTGTGAAGCCAAAAAACAAGAGTTTACTATTTCGTCAAAAGTTTTCAAAACTCAAAGGGGTTAGCCTACCGATTTGGACATATTTTGGAGAAAATGTTGAAAACCTAATCAAATGCATCTAAAGTGGAAATTAAATTTTTTCTACTAGTTAATGTGGTATAGAGGAGTGTTGTGAAGCCAAAAAACAAGAGTTTACTATTTCGTCAAAAGTTTTCAAAACTCAAAGGGGTTAGCCTACCGATTTGGACATATTTTGGAGAAAATGTTGAAAACCTAATCAAATGCATCTAAAGTGGAAATTAAATTTTTTCTACTAGTTAATGTGGTATAGAGGAGTGTTGTGAAGCCAAAAAACAAGAATTTACTATTTCGTCAAAAGTTTTCAAAACTCAAAGGGTTAGCCTACCGATTTGGACATATTTTGGAGAAAATGTTGAAAACCTAATCAAATGCATCTAAAGTGGAAATTAAATTTTTTCTACTAGTTAATGTGGTATATAGGAGTGTTGTGAAGCCAAAAAACAAGAGTTTACTATTTCGTCAAAAGTTTTCAAAACTCAAAGGGGTTAGCCTACCGATTTGGACATATTTTGGAGAAAATGTTGAAAACCTAATCAAATGCATCTAAAGTGGAAATTAAATTTTTTTTACTAGTTAATGTGGTATAGAGGAGTGTTGTGAAGCCAAAAAACAAGAGTTTACTATTTCGTCAAAAGTTTTCAAAACTCAAAGGGGTTAGCCTACCGATTTGGACATATTTTGGAGAAAATGTTGAAAACCTAATCAAATGCATCTAAAGTGGAAATTAAATTTTTCTACTAGTTAATGTGGTATAGAGGAGTGTTGTGAAGCCAAAAAACAAGAGTTTACTATTTCATCAAAAGTTTTCAAAACTCAAAGGGGTTAGCCTACCGATTTGGACATATTTTGGAGAAAATGTTGAAAACCTAATCAAATGCATCTAAAGTGGAAATTAAATTTTTTCTACTAGTTAATGTGGTATAGAGGAGTGTTGTGAAGCCAAAAAACAAGAGTTTACTATTTCGTCAAAAGTTTTCAAAACTCAAACGGCCTACCGATTTGGACATATTTTGGAGAAAATGTTGAAAACCTAATCAAATGCATCTAAAGTGGAAATTAAATTTTTTCTACTAGTTAATGTGGTATATAGGAGTGTTGTGAAGCCAAAAAACAAGGGTTTACTATTTCATCAAAAGTTTTCAAAACTCAAAGGGGTTAGCCTACCGATTTGGACATATTTTGGAGAAAATGTTGAAAACCTAGTCAAATGCATCTAAAGTGGAAATTAAATTTTTTTACTATTTAATGTGGTATAGAGGAGTGTTGTGAAGCCAAAAAACAAGAGTTTACTATTTCGTCAAAAGTTTTCAAAACTCAAAGGGGTTAGCCTACCGATTTGGACATATTTTGGAGAAAATGTTGAAAACCTAATCAAATGCATCTAAAGTGGAAATTAAATTTTTCTACTAGTTAATGTGGTATAGAGGAGTGTTGTGAAGCCAAAAAACAAGAGTTTACTATTTCATCAAAAGTTTTCAAAACTCAAAGGGGTTAGCCTACCGATTTGGACATATTTTGGAGAAAATGTTGAAAACCTAATCAAATGCATCTAAAGTGGAAATTAAATTTTTCTACTAGTTAATGTGGTATAGAGGAGTGTTGTGAAGCCAAAAAACAAGAATTTACTATTTCGTCAAAAGTTTTCAAAACTCAAAGGGTTAGCCTACCGATTTGGACTTATTTTGGAGAAAATGTTGAAAACCTAATCAAATGCATCTAAAGTGGAAATTAAATTTTTTCTACTAGTTAATGTGGTATAGAGGAGTGTTGTGAAGCCAAAAAACAAGAGTTTACTATTTCGTCAAAAGTTTTCAAAACTCAAAGGGGTTAGCCTACCGATTTGGACATATTTTGGAGAAAATGTTGAAAACCTAATCAAATGCATCTAAAGTGGAAATTAAATTTTTTCTACTAGTTAATGTGGTATAGAGGAGTGTTGTGAAGCCAAAAAACAAGAGTTTACTATTTCGTCAAAAGTTTTCAAAACTCAAAGGGGTTAGCCTACCGATTTGGACATATTTTGGAGAAAATGTTGAAAACCTAATCAAATGCATCTAAAGTGGAAATTAAATTTTTTCTACTAGTTAATGTGGTATAGAGGAGTGTTGTGAAGCCAAAAAACAAGAGTTTACTATTTCGTCAAAAGTTTTCAAAACTCAAAGGGTTAGCCTACCGATTTGGACATATTTTGGAGAAAATGTTGAAAACCTAATCAAATGCATCTAAAGTGGAAATTAAATTTTTTCTACTAGTTAATGTGGTATATAGGAGTGTTGTGAAGCCAAAAAACAAGAGTTTACTATTTCATCAAAAGTTTTCAAAACTCAAAGGGGTTAGCCTACCGATTTGGACATATTTTGGAGAAAATGTTGAAAACCTAATCAAATGCATCTAAAGTGGAAATTAAATTTTTTTATACTATTTAATGTGGTATAGAGGAGTGTTGTGAAGCCAAAAAACAAGAGTTTACTATTTCGTCAAAAGTTTTCAAAACTCAAAGGGGTTAGCCTACCGATTTGGACATATTTTGGAGAAAATGTTGAAAACCTAATCAAATGCATCTAAAGTGGAAATTAAATTTTTCTACTAGTTAATGTGGTATAGAGGAGTGTTGTGAAGCCAAAAAACAAGAGTTTACTATTTCGTCAAAAGTTTTCAAAACTCAAAGGGGTTAGCCTACCGATTTGGACATATTTTGGAGAAAATGTTGAAAACCTAATCAAATGCATCTAAAGTGGAAATTAAATTTTTCTACTAGTTAATGTGGTATAGAGGAGTGTTGTGAAGCCAAAAAACAAGAATTTACTATTTCGTCAAAAGTTTTCAAAACTCAAAGGGGTTAGCCTACCATTTGGACATATTTTGGAGAAAATGTTGAAAACCTAATCAAATGCATCTAAAGTGGAAATTAAATTTTTTCTACTATTTAATGTGGTATAGAGGAGTGTTGTGAAGCCAAAAAACAAGAGTTTACTATTTCGTCAAAAGTTTTCAAAACTCAAAGGGTTAGCCTACCGATTTGGACATATTTTGGAGAAAATGTTGAAAACCTAATCAAATGCATCTAAAGTGGAAATTAAATTTTTCTATAGTTAATGTGGTATAGAGGAGTGTTGTGAAGCCAAAAAACAAGAGTTTACTATTTCATCAAAAGTTTTCAAAACTCAAAGGGGTTAGCCTACCGATTTGGACATATTTTGGAGAAAATGTGAAAACCTAATCAAATGCATCTAAAGTGGAAATTAAATTTTTCTACTAGTTAATGTGGTATAGAGGAGTGTTGTGAAGCCAAAAAACAAGAATTTACTATTTCGTCAAAAGTTTCAAAACTCAAAGGGGTTAGCCTACCGATTTGGACATATTTTGGAGAAAATGTTGAAACCTAATAAATGCATCTAAAGGGAAATTAAATTTTTTCTACTAGTTAATGTGGTATAGAGGAGTGTTGTGAAGCCAAAAAACAAGAGTTTACTATTTCGTCAAAAGTTTTCAAAACTCAAAGGGGTTAGCCTACCGATTTGGACATATTTTGGAGAAAATGTTGAAAACCTAATCAAATGCATCTAAAGTGGAAATTAAATTTTTTTTACTAGTTAATGTGGTATAGAGGAGTGTTGTGAAGCCAAAAAACAAGAGTTTACTATTTCGTCAAAAGTTTTCAAAACTCAAAGGGGTTAGCCTACCGATTTGGATATATTTTGGAGAAAATGTTGAAAACCTAATCAAATGCATCTAAAGTGGAAATTAAATTTTTTATACTAGTTAATGTGGTATAGAGGAGTGTTGTGAAGCCAAAAAACAAGAGTTTACTATTTCGTCAAAAGTTTTCAAAACTCAAAGGGGTTAGCCTACCGATTTGGACAAATTTTGGAGAAAATGTTGAAAACCTAATCAAATGCATCTAAAGTGGAAATTAAATTTTTCTACTAATTAATGTGGTATAGAGGAGTGTTGTGAAGCCAAAAAACAAGAATTTACTATTTCGTCAAAAGTTTTCAAAACTCAAACGCCTACCGATTTGGACAAATTTTGGAGAAAATGTTGAAAACCTAATCAAATGCATCTAAAGTGGAAATTAAATTTTTTCTACTAGTTAATGTGGTATATAGGAGTGTTGTGAAGCCAAAAAACAAGGTTTACTATTTCATCAAAAGTTTTCAAAACTCAAAGGGGTTAGCCTACCGATTTGGACATATTTTGGAGAAAATGTTGAAAACCTAGTCAAATGCATCTAAAGTGGAAATTAAATTTTTTATACTATTTAATGTGGTATAGAGGAGTGTTGTGAAGCCAAAAAACAAGAGTTTACTATTTCGTCAAAAGTTTTCAAAACTCAAAGGGGTTAGCCTACCGATTTGGACATATTTTGGAGAAAATGTTGAAAACCTAATCAAATGCATCTAAAATGGAAATTAAATTTTTCTACTGGTTAATGTGGTATAGAGGAGTGTTGTGAAGCTAAAAAACAAGAGTTTACTATTTCATCAAAAGTTTTCAAAACTCAAAGGGGTTAGCCTACCGATTTGGACATATTTTGGAGAAAATGTGGAAAACCTAATCAAATGCATCTAAAGTGGAAATTAAATTTTTTCTACTAGTTAATGTGGTATAGAGGAGTGTTGTGAAGCCAAAAAACAAGAGTTTACTATTTCGTCAAAAGTTTTCAAAACTCAAACGCCTACCGATTTGGACAAATTTTGGAGAAAATGTTGAAAACCTAATCAAATGCATCTAAAGTGGAAATTAAATTTTTTCTACTAGTTAATGTGGTATATAGGAGTGTTGTGAAGCCAAAAAACAAGGGTTTACTATTTCATCAAAAGTTTTCAAAACTCAAAGGGGTTAGCCTACCGATTTGGACATATTTTGGAGAAAATGTTGAAAACCTAGTCAAATGCATCTAAAGTGGAAATTAAATTTTTTTATACTATTTAATGTGGTATAGAGGAGTGTTGTGAAGCCAAAAAACAAGAGTTTACTATTTCGTCAAAAGTTTTCAAAACTCAAAGGGGTTAGCCTACCGATTTGGACATATTTTGGAGAAAATGTTGAAAACCTAATCAAATGCATCTAAAGTGGAAATTAAATTTTTCTACTAGTTAATGTGGTATAGAGGAGTGTTGTGAAGCTAAAAAACAAGAGTTTACTATTTCATCAAAAGTTTTCAAAACTCAAAGGGGTTAGCCTACCGATTTGGACATATTTTGGAGAAAATGTGGAAAACCTAATCAAATGCATCTAAAGTGGAAATTAAATTTTTCTACTAGTTAATGTGGTATAGAGGAGTGTTGTGAAGCCAAAAAACAAGAATTTACTATTTCGTCAAAAGTTGTCAAAACTCAAAGGGGTTAGCCTACCAATTTGGACTTATTTTGGAGAAAATGTTGAAACGTAATTAAATGCATCTAAAGAGGAAATTAAATTTTTTCTACTAGTTACTGTGGTATAGAGGAGTGTTGTGAAGCCAAAAAACAAGAGTTTACTATTTCGTCAATAGTTTTCAAAACTCAAAGGGGTTAGCCTACCGATTTAGACATATTTTGGAGAAAATGTTGAAAACCTAATCCAAAGCATCTAAAGTGGAAATTAAATTTTTTTCTACTAGTTAATGTGGTATAGAGGAGTTTTGTGAAGCCAAAAAACAAGAGTTTACTATTTCGTCAAAAGTTTTCAAAACTCAAAGGGGTTGCCTACCGATTTGGACATATTTTGGAGAAAATGTTGAAAACCTATCAAATGCATCTAAAGTGGAAATTAATTTTTTTCTACTAGTTAATGTGTTATAGAGGAGTGTTGTGAAGATAAAAAACAAGAGTTTACTATTTCGTCAAAAGTTTTCAAAACTCAAAGGGGTTAGCCTACCGATTTGGACATATTTTGGAGAAAATGTTGAAAACCTAATCAAATGCATCTAAAGTGGAAATTAAATTTTTCTACTAGTTAATGTGGTATAGAGGAGTGTTGTGAAGCGAAAAAACAAGAGTTTACTATTTCATCAAAAGTTGTCAAAACTCAAAGGGGTTGTTAGCCTACCAATTTAGACAGATTTTGGAGAAATGTTGAAAACCTAATCAAATGCATATAAAGTGAAAAGTAAAATTTTCCTACTAGTTAATGTGGTATAGAGTAGTGTTGTGAAGCCAAAAAAAATGAATTGACGAGTTCGTCAAAAGTTGTCAAAACTCAAAGGGGTTATCAATTTTGATAAACTCGGTAGTTTTGATATTTTTACTAGAAATGAATAACATATGTCTGGAATAGTGATTCAATTATTTTGATTATATACAGGTATCCAAATATTCAATAGAGGATAAAATCAAAATTTTATATATTTTGAATTTTTGTGAACATCAAAGGAGTTAAGCTTATCAAAAAAAATCAAAATCTGATATTGTTAGCTACAATATTTTCATTTATTGTATGTTTAGACTCTTAGCTTCTTGTCAATTTTACTTTGGAATTTTTGGGTTTATTGATTTAGATGATAATTTAACTCGGATCGATCGTTGCCAAATCTGATTTGCCTGCTGTAGACCAAGGAATGTCTTGGTGTAGGATGCATATTACTTATTAGTTACTAGGTTATCCTCCAGGCTTTGTTTGTTTGGTGGAAATTCTTAGACTCTTTAATGCTTCATTTTAGAAGGTGAACCAAACACCAAAAGTTTGCGTTGAGCAATGCTAGGATTAATTGAGATACAGAAGATGCTCATAAGAATTTGTTGTTTAATTACTGGATTTAGGATACACATAAAACAACTCAAGCTGGTTAAGTGTCAGATTCACGATCCACTCTATAAAGCCTATGTTTCTGCCACGCCTTGGAATGAAACCATAAGATGAATTAGGCTTAGAGCATTGGCAAGAGCGCTCGCCAAGTGCATTCATCTCTTTTGAACGAACCCACCAACCATGGTTTTGCATTGCTTCCCTCCCCCCGAGCTGATACTTGTCAACTTATATGGCTGCTTCTTCCTTGGCCTATGTAGTAGAATTGGTTCACACGACAGGAATCGGAAAGTTGTCCATGTTCCTAGATTGCTTCTGGGCAGCTTTGACGGCCACCAATCTTGCAGCATTGGCTGCCCTATTGGCGGCTGCAACCGCTCTGTTAACTCTCTCATCAACCTTGTCTACATCATAAGCCTTCTCGGCTGCTCTCCGTGCCTCCTGGACTGCGTTTAGCACTTTGGAATGGTTGACTGCGACAGGAGAAACAGGACAAGTTGTATTTTGGGTGCTTGGAATGTCGAGGATCCCATTTTGCCAGTGGCCCGACTGTGTCTCTCCGTTTCTGAATGTATACATTCCCAGCCCTTGGCGCCTACCTTCATGCCAAGCTCCCTCGTATCGGTGACCATTTGCAAAGCCATAGACACCGAATCCATGCATCTTGTCCGCAAAGTATTCTCCTGCGTATATGTCCCCGTTCCTAGTTAAACAAGCAAGCAACAGGGCATCATCAGAAACAAGCAGTAGCAACACACAATCAAATGAAATAAAAGGAAATGAATAATTGTTACCTGAAATGGTAATGACCAAGACCATGCTTGACGCCCCACTTGAACTCCCCAACATAGCGACTTCCGTCTTCGCAGGTGTGGACTCCGCAACCGTGACTCTGACCGCTGGACCACTCGCCGGAGAACATGTCTCCGGTGTAGAAACTGTAAACACCAGATCCGTGGCGAAGGCCCTGCCTGTACATGCCCCTGTAGCGGCTGCCTCGGGCCCAGGTCTCAACACCAAAACCATCGTACTTGCCGTCGAGCCAGTCGCCTTCGTACCTGCCGCTCATGTAATAGTAATAGACGCCGGAACCGGAGCACTTGCCCTTGAGGAAGTCTCCCTGGTAGACGTCGCCGTTGCTGTAGACCTGGACCCAGCAGCCGGAGCTCCCCCTCTGGTCGGATTTGGGGCGAGAGCCGATGGACCAGAAAACGGGCAGAGGGGTCCGAGACGGGGAGGGGAAGGAGCGAGAGAGGAACAAGCGGAGGCGAGGGAGGGCGAGAAGAAGCACGGCGGAGCAAGCAAAGGCGGAGAGGAAATCGACGAGGAAGGAGCGAGTGGGATGGGAGAGGAGGAAGTAGGAGAGAGGGAGGAGGAGGAGCAGGAGAAGCACAGGGAAGCGGCGGAGAGAGCGGGAGCGAGGAGGACGGGACAAGCGGTGGTGGGTAAGGAGAGGACGCTTGTAAGGGGAGGCCGGGGAAGAGGAATCACGGTGGTGTTGGTGGTGGTGAGGGAAGAAGAGAAGAGGAGGAGAGGGGTTGTAATCGGAAGAGACGCCGCTGCTTTCTTTTCCGATCTGAGCTTCTGATTTCTTCTGATGCATCACATCAATCCTTTTGATTTCATTTCTTCGGAAGGAAGTTGATCCTAGATAGATAACGAACAAGACATACTTGTTCTTTTTTCTTTTTTTAATTATGGAAAATGTCTTCTTTTTACTATTTTGATACAACAACTATTAATTTGATATTATTATTAGATCACAAATTTAGATCGGATGGTGTTAGATACATTTCTTGTTTGTTTGTAATGTAAACAAGTCTCTAATCACATAAACTTGCCATTTGGTGCAAATCAAGAGAGAGGGAAGGCTTTCTACAATGATAATCTCGATGGGCTGCCACCCCGGCCCCTTGAAGAGATATTATATTGGGACGTTGCGAAGAAAGATCCTAATTCTAGAATTACTGGAAGATGGATATGGATGCGGAGATAATCCATCTCGAGCTTCTGTATGCGAAGGCGATGCTCTAGGATCTCTTTTGGCTGTTGCCCAGGTCTTGTCCAATCCTGTGTTTTTTTTATTTTCTTCATCTCCCATTTCCTCCTCTTATCTCTTCTAATTCTAGTCTCCTGACACTCTAGGCAACCCTCCTCAATTGGTTCCTGATCAACTTCTTAAGCTAAAGCAGCTCACTCTTCTTACCCTGGCTGAGACAAACAAGGTCATCTTTTCTTTCTTGGACTCCAGATACTGTTACCTCATGTCCACTTGTTTTCCCTTCAGGTAATACACTCATGCTTGAGTTAGATATCACAAACGTACGTGAACTTGAAGACTTTCTTATCAATGAATGTATGTATGCGGTGAGTGTTCTGGACCATCTTCTTTTAGGGAAATATCTGTGTATATTTGCAATAAAAAAAAGCTCAAGGTTCACACACAACTCAAGCTCAAGGACAGTGCTGACTTTTCGATTTTTTTTGCAGGGTATAGTTCGAGGAAAACTTCATCAGTTGAAAAGATGCTTTGAGGTACTTGCTTTTTCTCACATTCCAGATATATGATCGCTGTGCTTCTCGTTACATCTACCAGCGCCTCTTCAACCAGTGTATCCCTTGCAAACATGCAGGTTCAGTTTGCAGCTGGTAGGGATCTAAGGCCAGGACAACTTGGGAATATGATACACACACTGGAAAATTGGTAGATTCTTCCATCTATGTTAACTCTTCTGCCTTAGACCACACGATTTTCTATGCTCTAGTTTCTCAGGAGAAGTCAAACTTACCGTCATGTTTTTCCTCAATGGCCTACTCTTGAACTTTTCTGTGAGAGTCTAGGTTGCGTCGCCTTAATTTTGGAGCCTGTTTCTTTGTGTGTGCAATTGATGTTTAGGTTGAGCACATCAGAAGATTTGCTGGTTTCGATTCAAGATAAAATAAAATGGGCTGACAATATGAGTGAGGTGGACAATAGAACTCGAAAGGAAGCAGAAGAGAGGGTGGAGGAAGTGAAAAAATCTCTTTTCATCAAGGTACTAGTAGATTGCGGCTGATTGTTGACATTAAATTAAACGTGTGACGATTACATGTTGGAGTTGGATTTTGCAAGAATTTAACATATAGAAAATTGCTATAGGCAGTGAATTGTTTCTCATGCATAATTGGTCCTCGGTTGTACATAGTTCTTTTGTATATTGGAATGAGATGAACGACCCCCCTTAATGAAACTAGAATCATATGCTTTTACGAAATAAAATAATCTTTAGACCTAGAACGAGAAATTAATCTTTGCCCAAGAGAGCAGCTAGTAGTTTGGACTCTTAATTCCTGGTGATAGTAGATGGTGGTGATGTCTATGTAGTCTTACTTACATTGTGGCAGAAGTTGCACACTGTGGGCAGGCCGACGCTGAACTCAGAGGGCACGAAGAGATATTTGATGAACCAAGTGGAGTGATGGACTACGAAGAAGACCGAAGCAGACCCAAGAGGTAAGTGACTCTGCTGTTACATTCTCCATAACCCACGATTTGTTGCTAATGAGAATCCATAAGCTCTCGGATAAGATTTCATCCTTGATTAGGTAGAAACCAGTTACCATAAACCCAAGGGTAAGCATTATTTTCATGTAGATAGATGTGAAGTGATAACGTACAGCAGTAGTTGTAGCACGGTAACACCAAAAAATCCTTGGGGTATGAGTTTGGTTTTCAGGGACAAGGCATATCTAGAGAAGACATGAAGTACATCTTTGTTTATATAAGAATCATGGAACAAAAATTGTTGTGTTGCAGGAGGAGGCATCCGGTGCCATGAATCAAGGTACAGAGGTTCTATACTGGCTGAGATACAGTGAGGTGGTGAAATGATATCCAATTTTGTGGGAGCAATGTAAGCCCTTTTGGTTGCCTGACTTTTTGTCATTTCAAGTCTGAAGCCATTTTTGTTGACTTTTGTGTGAAGAAAGATTATTAATGCGCTTTTGATTATTAACAATTTGATGCTCTTCATACATTTTCTTGACTCGATTGGTAAATAATGACCTGAAGCTATAAGATAATTCTTCGTAGCCTAGGTAATGAAAGTAATGTCACAGACGAACCTTTAGAAGAGGAACCGTATTCAATATATGGAAAATCGGGAGGATGTTTGCTGAGAAATATGGTTGGATTGGAGAACGAAAGGACTAAAAATTGGAAAAATGGATCATAGTGATAGAGTCATTGTAGGTGTTTTTGAAATACAGACAGCTTTACTCCCAGGGAAGGAAGTCTAGCCGTTAGGTTTATTATGTTGGTGTTGTTTCGCCTTTTAGCTGGCGGAGAATTGGGCTCGGGCGAACGCTGGCGTTTGTTACTATCAGGCACCCTCATCGGGTCAGTCGCGTCAATGCTGATAAGGTGAGGAAAGTTAAGCTTAGCCTTGGAGCCTCGCATCTTGAAAGCTGCCCGATCATAGACCATGGCTGCCTCCTCGGGAGTCTCGTAGGTCCCCAACCACGTTCTGGCCCCATTCTTGGTCGGATCTCTGATCTCAGCTGCATATTTCCCCCATGGTCTTCTCCTCACTCCTTTGAAATTTGCGCCTCTCCTTGGCCCAGCGGACGTCGAATCTATGGGTGTGGTCCCCAGTCCAACGACATCCTCCTCTGGAGAAGTGGAAGCTGTCAGATTCAAATCATCCTCCTCCAACAGTTGCTGCCGAATCCAATCTAGAACTGCAGAGCCGTTATCCCATCTGAGCTCTCCCTCCATTTTCCTTGTGACTAACTTGTTTTTTCTTATCTCAGGTTTGCAGGGAGAAGATATCTATATATACACAGTCTCCTTAAACTTTGATATATTTTATAGATAATGTGATATGCAGTTGCTTGGAAGCGCCAAATCAGTCACGTTTTACTCAATGTTGTTGTCTATTTTAATATTGTGCTAGTGCCAGATATATATATATTTTAACAGACAAGGAATCTTGATCCAACGAGTGGTTCATCAATTTGTTATATTATTCGCTTACGCTACACACATCACCAAGAAGGTTATAATTAGTTTTCTATAAACTAGTTTTATCTTTTGTGATTTTCATGGAGTCTAGCTAGTGATAATTGCCTTCCATCCAAGAAAGTATCTTGGGCTTACAGGTTTCTATTGGGCCCATTTCTTATGCTTGGGGCAGCAGCGTTAACAGGATCCGCTTCATCCTGGGCTGGATAGATCTTCCCTTTCCATTTCAAATTGATATCATCGATTCGTCTGGATCTCATCAATCTACCAAACTCGAAAGAAGACTTTCCATGGGAGGCCACGAACGCCTCTCCTCCGCCACATGGTTCTCTCACTTGTGTGCTTCGGCTCGTCGGTCTAAATCACCGGCTCCCCCGTCCTCCCAGACCTCCGGCGACTCTTTGGTTCGTCGCCTCGGCCTTTTCGACCTCATACTGTTGGGAGTTGGCGCTTCCATCGGCGCCGGTGTCTTCGTCGTTACCGGAACAGTCGCTCGCGACGCTGGACCCGGTCAGTCAATTTTTAATCATGTATGGATGTTTGGTTCCGAATTTCTGACATGAATTTGATTGTTACATGTAGGAGTGACCATCAGTTTCTTGCTAGCTGGAGCCTCTTGCGTGCTGAACGCCCTCTGCTATGCTGAGCTCGCTTCTCGCTTCCCCGCTGTTGTTGGTGGAGCTTACATGTACTCTTATTCTGCTTTCAACGAAATCACTGCTTTTCTTGTTTTCGTCCAACTCATGCTTGATTATCATATCGGCGCTGCTAGTATCTCCCGTAGCTTGGCTAGCTATGCTGTCGCTCTTCTTGACCTCTTTCCAGCTCTCTCTGGCTCTCTTCCTCTCTGGATGGGTACCGGCCAAGACTTGTTCGGAGGCATTCTCTCTTTGAATCTTCTGGCTCCTATTCTACTAGCCCTCTTGACCCTTGTTCTATGCCAGGGTGTGCGAGAATCTTCCGCTGTCAACTCCGTTATGACTGCTACCAAGGTAAGCTTCTATCAACTTTCTTACCTATGATTTGATCACTAGCTGATTGACTGATACTTGTCTAGGTAGTCATCGTTCTCGTTGTGATTTGTGCCGGTGCTTTTGATATTGATGTAGCAAACTGGTCTCCTTTTGCCCCAAATGGTTTTAAAGCCGTACTCACTGGAGCTACTGTAGTTTTCTTTTCATATGTTGGATTTGACGCTGTTGCTAATTCTGCTGAAGAATCAAAGAATCCTCAGGTAGCACCTCATCTATTTCTGTTGAGTGTGTTCACTATTTTTGCAGTGTCTTATGTCCTGCCAATGTGTGATGTTCAGCGTGACCTCCCAATAGGAATTATGGGGAGCCTTCTCGTGTGTATCTCATTGTATATTGGCGTATGTTTAGTGCTCACTGGGATGGTCCCTTTTAGTCTCCTCAGCGAAGATGCTCCTTTAGCTGAAGCCTTTTCATCAAAGGGGATGAAGTTCGTCTCAGTCTTAATCAGTATTGGTGCTGTTGCTGGACTCACAACAACTCTGCTAGTTGGTCTTTATGTTCAGGTACCTAGGTTTCTTTGATTCCTTCACTCTTTTCTCATGCAAACCAAGGTATCTCTCTACAGTCATATGATTTTTCTCATATACAGTCCAGGTTATATCTGGGACTTGGAAGGGATGGACTATTGCCTTCAATCTTTTCCAGAATACACCCAACGCTTCACACACCTCTTCACTCTCAAATCTGGTGTGGCATTGTTGCTGGCGTTTTAGCTGGCATATTTAATGTTCATAGTCTTTCCCATATCCTGTCCGTTGGTACATTGGTACGTCAACGGCTGAAAGTTTTCTAGTATCCCTTAGTTTCCTGATCGATGCTTATCCTTCCAGTTTAATATTATTTCAGACTGGGTATTCAGTTGTTGCGGCTTGTGTTGTGGCTTTGAGATTGAATGATAAAAAAGAAAGGGAGCTGTCCAGTGGGTGGACATCGAGTTGGGAGGAAGGTGTCATTTGCCTTGTTATAATTGCATGCAGTGGTTTTGGTGCTGGCGTATTTTACCGTTTCAGTGCTTCAATTATCTTTCTTCTCCTCTCAGTTGGTGTGGCAGTTATTGCTGCAGCAGTTCTTCATTATCGCCAAGTAAGTAGCCTTAAGCATAAGCAAATACTCTTCTCAATTGCATATCGCCAAAATAATTAAATGCGGGAGTTTCCCTATTGTTGAAACGCTAAGTCTTTCGGTTATACACCATATAGAAGAGTCTTTCTGGCACTTGAACTCTTGTTGTGTAAAAGTCTGTGACTATTGAAGTAACTTTGGCATTCTTGGTCTGGAGGAGAAGTTTTGCAATGACAGACGATGCAGTTGAAATATACCCTAATGCAAATGCCTGCCTAGCAATTCTTCATGTTAACCCTTGCAGCTTTTTACTTCCAGGCTTATGCTCATTCTCCGGGTTCTGGGTTTTGCTGTCCTGGTGTACCCATTGTGCCATGCGTTTGCATTTTCTTCAACATCTTCTTATTTGCTCAGGTACATGCACGCTTGGAGCTAAGTTTGTATTAATCCCATATGCAATATGACATAACTTTGAGCTTGAACTACTTTGCAGTTGCATTACGAAGCATGGATAAGATTTGTTGTTGTCAGCGTGCTCGCAACTGGCGTTTATGCCTTGTACGGGCAGTACCATGCAAATACAAGCACGTTGATGTATCATAGGGCCCCTGAAAGTGACTCTGGGTGAAAATTACAGTATACTGTGTTGGCTCGACGATTACGTGAGAGACATAAATAGGATTACACATCCAGTGTAAGGGTTTAATAGGAGTGATTCAAAATATTCTTGTAAATGAAAATAACAATAAGCAATGTTTGTTTGATCTATGATTGTTATAGGCAGTGTTTACTTGATAGTATACTATAATTGTTGACCTTGAGGAAGCGTATCTCATTTCGCGTTTTCAGTAATTCGCACAAGCTTCCCTAGTACATTGCATTTTTCCTTTTCAACAAACACTGAGTTCGTTTCAATTACCAAATCACTTATGCCTGATCCTCGAGACGATAACAAATCACTCCTAACACATTCGTTCTAATGTCATGACCCAACCAAAAACAATCCAGCCGTTTAAATATCTTTCTTTTTGTCCAGATCAACTGAATCCTAAACAGGAGCGTTTAGGCGGGTAAATAGGACTCCAGCATCAGTCTGGCTGGGGAAGGTGTTGAAACCTCTACGATCAGGTACGTGTATTTCCATTCCTTATCTTCCTTGTCTTTAAACATCTCCGTGTACACTTTCCCCGCTCCATGAGGCCCACGGATGTAGAAGTTTACCTGATGCATGTTCAGTTTCCATTATGCTTCCCCAATTTTCCTCTTTTTTCTCTATTTCTTTAGTTAAAAATGGATGTCCACGAGCAAAAAAAAAAAAAAGGTTTCGACAATGAATTACCTCAACATGCTCTACTCCATCTTCATCTGTGAATACTCTGTTGGGTATTCGTTGACGAGCAGCTCGGTTTCTGCTTTCTTGCCCGTAGCCTTTGATGGGAGATCCAATCCTTACCCTCACCTATTTAACAAGTCAATCTCAGCATCACAAAAGCTTTGAAATAATGCATGACCCACCGCTATGGAGATAGTTTTCTTATTACCTGCCCGTCATCTTGAATTCTCTTCAAGGCTTTGTCAAAGACCTTGTACCTACAAAACAGACCGGTTTCTTTAGATCCTTCCAGCTCCAAGTAGCAAAGCAAACTAGAGTTCTGAAGCCTCACTCTTTCGGTTGAAGTATGAGCTCTTTAAACGCAGCGTACCCACAAGCTCCAGCGACCCCAAGCCCAGCCAGAATAAGAAGACTGTAGGAAGCACCTTCTGTAAAGGTCACAGGCTTCTCCGGGATATGGTATGTAGGAGAATCAAAAGGATCCTCCACAGTCGTCATCTCTTTCTTAGCCTGTAAAACATTTTAAAGAGAAAGGACAAAGCAGGCATTAGCATTTAAGAGCCCTACACGGAAAACCAATTGATATGAGGATTGGATGACAAAAGTTGTTGATGCCTGTCATTGTGATAAATGGCAAAGACAGAAAGGAGACGCTGAGTAGAGACACTTATTAAGACCTGATTGTGCTGTTGGCCAGGTTGTTTAGAACTTGTTGATGCAAAGGATCTAGAAAGGGAAGATGACTTTGGACGAGTTTGCACAGATATTCTTGCAAGAGGGTTTCGGAAGGCAAACAATAGGCCTGCAAACAGATGATAGTCAGAAAAACAAGTAGACAGCCCTAGGATTGGAAATTAGTAATTACACAACATGTGCGCTGACCAATAGCTCTGCTAGAGTCCTGCAAAAGAAGAAGAGAGAGAGATATTAAAATGACATATATAGAAGGGTGTAAGCAGTAAAGAAAAGATTGTCTTACCAGAGTCATGAGACCCGAATCAGCAATGGCTTGCCTTGATGCTCCCAACTGCGTCACAAGGCCTTTGTAAGAGAAGTGGAAACTATTGCTTTTTATGTTAATGAGAGCATGAAAAGGGGTAAAATGTTATTATAAGTTCAAGTGTTATCTTGTCACTAGAGAGATTCAAAGCAACCTCAGACCAAAGTGCATATATTGGACTAGATAATAAGTATTAGAGTAACAAGCCTAACAGTTATGCCTATGTAGAACACGTTAGCTGACAATCAAACCCTCTGAATCAAGCAAATCACGAAATCCCAAAGAGAGGTAAGGATAAAGACAAACCGATTTTCCGTATCCAGAAGCGGAGGAAAAGGGGAGTTTGCATTTCGATTGAGTGGCGATGGAAATCGCTGATCTCCTTACAAGATTCATCATCATAGATTTGGAGGACGACGACGACGGACCTGGGGGGGCTCTTCTGGGGTTTTATGCTACACACGTGACAAGAAAGCACACACGTATGCGCTCTTTGGGCTTGGGCTTGCTATTGGGTTTTCTGAGATTGCAGTGTCAAACAAACTAAACTAATGGGCTTATTTAGGCCCGGCCTAGAGGGGTGAATAACTGATAATGTTTCATATATAAAATTGTTGAGCTGGGCCTGAGCGTCGTTTTCATTTCGTTTAGTTGGATGGTTCATGCTTGGTAGTCCTTCAATACAATACAAGCTCGAAAGTGATTGTTCTTTCTTGATTACCCAATTTTTACTTGGATTTTTGCAGAAGAAGAAGATGAGAACAAGGCAAGGGCAAAAGGGTGGTGGTAAATGGTAAGTTGGTTAAATTTGTTGAAGAGATCAAATTAGAAACCCTAGAGAGGAAGCAGATTCTTGCTTGTTCCCCAACATGCACAGCCACCATTTGTCCGATTCCCTCCTCCTCCTCGTCTTCTCCAAGCTTCCCATTTCTCTCCACCTCCTCACTTCCCTCGTCTGCAAACGCTGGCTCTTTCTCCATGGCCGCTTGCTTCGCTCTCTCAAGCTTCTCGACTGGCACTTTCTCCACTCTGGTCGCCTTTTCGCTCGCTTCCCTCTCCTTACTCATATCGACATCCTCCGCTCCTGCCTTCGCCTCTCTCCCCATTCCCCCGGTGTTTTCTTGACCTTTAAGCCCTTCTCTCTTCCTCTCGATTTTGCGCATCAAGACGCCTCCTTTGATATGCTGCCCCCGGATATGATTTATCAAGGGCTCCAATTGATCGCCCAGAACTATCCCAATTTGAGGAGACTTGCTGTTTTCGGTGCCAGCGAGTACGGCCTGGCCAGCCTGGCCGACACGTGTGAGACATTGCAAGAGCTGGAGCTCCATTGCTGCGGAGATTTGTCCTTGAAGGGTGTCTCAGGCTGTACAAACTTGCAGGTAATGAAATTGACAGCCAGGATTGATGGTTTTTTTACTTGTGTGGTGTCCGACATCGGGCTAACCATCTTAGCACAAGGTTGCAAGAGATTAGTCAAGCTTCAACTGTGTGCTTGTGAAGGAAGCTATGATGGGATCAAAGCTATTGGCCAGTGCTGCCAAATGCTCGAGGATTTGACTTTTCAAGACCACAGGATGGATGGTGGCTGGTTGGCTGCTCTCTCTTTCTGCTCTAATTTGAAGACTTTGAGGCTCCATTCTTGCAAGGCCATCGATTCTAATCCTGGACTCGACGAGCATCTCGGAGTCTGTCCTATGCTCGAGGAGTTGCATCTCGAACGGTGTCAGTTGAGGGATAAGAAGAGCACAAACTCTCTGTTTCTGGTTTGCGCGGATGTTCGAGATATTGTGCTGCGTAACTGCTGGGGTTTTGAAGATGATTTGTTTGTCTTAGCCTCAGTCTGCAGGTAAGAGCTCGCTTATTACCTTAGGCAAATTCCAAGTTTTCTGATTCTCGTTTGGTGACACTCTTTGTCAGGAGGGTGAAGCTACTTTATCTTGACCATTGCTCATTGCTGACGACAGGAGGTCTAGAATCACTACTTCTTTCATGGAAGGATCTTCAAAGACTAACTGTAGTGTCATGTCGTAAGATAAAAGACAGCCAAGTAACACCAGAACTTGCTTCTCTCTTTTCTGTGCTGAAAGAGCTTAAGTGGAGACCGGATACGAGATCTTTGCTGTCATCAGATCTTGAGGGCATCGGTATGTGGAGAAAAGGCGGTAAATTCTTTACCAGTTTAAAGAGTTGAAGACAATTATTGAGCGGAGAGGTTGGCGCAGGAATAGTATTGTTACTGAACAATGCATGTCTTTGTCACCTTCCTTGTTGTAAATTCGGTAACTCTACGGGTTAGCTAGCTTCACTTAGTGTACACTTATACAGTCTGTAGTTGATGAAAGTTTAAAGATACTGAATAAGCACATGCATAGAATAAAACGTTATTGGTTCCAGGAACATCTTGCAGTCATTTAGACTCTTCACTCCTGAGTCCTGAGCCAGTTACTTAGTAAACCTATGTAACAGGGACTGTGTGGCCCTTGGTGAGACATATTTTAAAAGTTTTGTTTTCAGTATTTTCTTTCTCCAATAGTTGCAAAGGAAAAGGCCACTAGAGCGTTAACCAGCAAAGATGGTTAAACAGTTACATCTTTGGAAACAAAAAACACCTTATTCTATGACTCGACATCATCTAATATTTACACATACACCTAGTTATTATGTGCAAGGGATGAGAGTGGAGACCATACCCTCGTCCACCGGCTTCTGACCACCACAGTATCTGGCTACCGATTCACACAGTTTCTCAATTTCTGGTGCACACCTTACAAACCCGTATTCCCAAAAGCCATATCTTGGATTCTTGATGAGCTCAATGAACGTGATGAGGAGCCCCCATGGTTGTGGGCGGTTCACGATTAGGCGTTCCAGCAACACTCTTGTTATCTGCTCCTTGATGATTTCCTACACCATTTGAGTATACAAACATGATGATGGCGTTTGGAAAGTGTTTCCTAGCAACAGTGATTGTCTTATATCTAAGTCAGGGATCTCACCTGATCAGACTCAGAAAACAGTTGTAGCATGATGTAGGAGAAGTAATGCGTGTGGCAGTTGGGATAACGTAGCTGATTAGCGATTGCATTAAGCAGGAGGTAACGTCCTTCCGTGTCAAGTTCCCCGCTTAAGAAATTGAACATCTGCAAGGTGGCAATATTTGCATTCGACTGAGCCTCAGACACGCCTGCCTGTAGCTGCTGAATAGCCTGTAAAAGAAGTCCCCACCATATATAATATATAAAGTCCCTTTCCAAAATCGCACAGAAATAGATCTTAAATGTAAAAGTGGCATACCTGCAGTCCACTATAGAGAACAAGTGAGTTGACCAATGGTACACTGTATCTAGTGCCAGCTGAATTAGCCTCACTCGTCGGCAAAAGTAGCCTCTGCTTCAGTTGACTTAGGAAACTAGAATCATGTTGCATCATCTGCAGAAATCATGAGCATGTTTCCCAAAAAATCAATAAATAATGCAAATTGATATCTGCAGAACAACCAGGGAGAACAAGTACTGGAAAAACAAGAAAGGCTTATTCTTACCGAAAGATACTCATCCAAGTCGTCCTTCATTTTCTTTTCTTTCAGTGCAGCATCAACCTCAGAAAGGATACAGGGAGCTTCAGCCATCTCAGGCAGTAGATCAATCTGCAGTCAACACATACTCAGTCTGCGAGGACTATGAAACATATTCCAGTTTCGAAAATACACATGATGAACTGTCAACTATAATTTTGAACCTTCAAGTTTGGAATAGTTGGATTTGGCAGCCTCATGTTCCGCGGAAATGAACTGAGAATGATGTTCCGCATTTGTATGCAGCTTGCAGGAATCACGTCGCAGAAAGTAAAATGATAACCACTGAGAAACTCCGGATAGTCATGAAGCAGCACCAGCAATAGTTTCAGTGTCCCTTTGTATAGAAAATGAACCTATTAAACAAAAAAAAGCCCATCATTCATGTTCTTAATAGTGGATATTCTTAGTTCTGCATTTCTCTTAGTTCTAATTTAAACAACAGAGAAGGGCACAAACCGGTCCTCTTAGTTCAGCATTTCTTAAAAAAGGCTCAAGAAACTGAAGCAAATCCACCAGCAGGCGTTGAACATAAGGCCAACCCTTCTGACCATTTAGAGAAAGTAGTTTGGGCATGAAGCTTCTGTGGCTAACCAGTTCTAGCCATGCAAAGCTGGAAATTCCAAAACAACTTAGTGGTGACGAGTAAAAGCAAATGAAGAAGTGTGATCACCATATGAACGGAAGACCATGGGCCAGCAAAACAACTCTAGTGCTTGTAAATTGGTTTACTCAAAATGCTAGAAGAGAAAAAACATGTCCTAACCTGAATGCAGGAATTTTAAGAGGCTGCAGCGCATGAAATGCATCTGCAAAAGATATGAGAACCTGCGAAAACCGATGTATATTAGTATAAAGTTAGTTAGATAACAACAACTTTACAGAAAAAATCAGACGCACCTGACAGTTTTCACCATCAGTCGCGGGGTCCAAGGAACATAAGTCCAGCAGCCAGTTGATAAACAGTCTGAAATATGGTCTTGGATTAAGTGATGTCTTTTTATCATCTGCATCCTTAAACATATATCTCACAGTGGCAGCCATAATCTGCAGGCAGCAATAAATGTCAAAGCCCGTCCACTTTTTCTCAAGCAATAATAAAATAAATGAGCATTGCCTAACCTTCGAAAGAACCAAGGGCTTGCAACTAGACTCCTGCTCCGGGAAATACTGAAGAGAAGCAAAATAGTGCTTAGCCAGGCAACATTTTTCGGAAGTATAAAACCCAGTGGAATGCAACGAAAAGTTAAAAAATAGTTACATTTAATATTGAAAACACAAGCTTGGCATAGATATCAATGCCAGCAAATGGTGGATTCTGAACTTGCTGAGACGATTCTAGCACCCCAGAATTAATTTCCTCGGTTGGTGAGCAATGAACAACAGAATGTTCCTAAGAAAACAGAGAAACTTAATAACCTAAGCCTCTTGTATATTTTTAATGCTGAAAATGTTCACGGTAACTTACTGTAAGAATGCGGAAAAAACTCTCTGTAATAGCATCCCCCTTCAGTAGTTTATTTTGATGCAAATGCAAGACATACTGGACACATGCGGAATCATTTTCACCAGGAACTTCGCAGATCTGATACCATTCAGCAACAAGCATGGATACCTGCGCCACACAGACAGACACAATACTATATTAAAAAAACACCTTGAAACAAATATCAAACAAAGAGATGTGTATATAGAGAGACTATAAGTATCATGTCTTCTTATAGAGAACAAAGGGATAATCCACAACAATGAATTGGATAATTTAAATCATTAGGTATATTTGTACAAAGGTGTGCATATTGACTGACATAAGGACCAATTTTTCTACATTAAGACGTATTATAAAATGTAACATGCAGTCAACTTGCCTGCTTCTGGAAACCATCAGGATCTGGTTCCACAAACCCAACATCGCCAATTGAGCTTGAAGTTACAGATAAATCTTGTGACGTTTGGCTAGGCTGCCTTTGCCAAGAAAGTTTAGCAAAGTTCTGAAATAGTCATACAAAGACCAGTTTACACTCCGGACAACTGCCCCGTGCCCACTAGGTAAATTAGGTAAAGAATGAAAAAACTGCAAACTAAAGGAGCACCTCATAAACCTGTAGCTGAGCCAGGGACAGGCGACTAGGTTTTGGGCTGAGGGATTCAGGTATCAAACTGATAGAATTCTGTGACAACATGGCTACATCGTACAAGGAGGTTTCAACACCCTCTATGTGCTTTTTTCGTAACAACAACTGTTGAGCAATGTCCGCATTAATAACTTGTATTGCCTGCACCACAAACACAAACTTATGAATAGCTATTGTTGTACTTCATGAAAATCAATAAAGAAATACAGCGAAGCCTAATATTAGACGAGTTAGCAACACGTAGTTAAAACCTAAAAAACTGAAACGGAGATAGAAAGATGTTTTAGAAAGTACAGTTGCAGCATGTACGAATTTAAAACAGACAAACCTTCTCTGTAGCCGCCTGTTTGATGGCAGCACAACCCAGGTCGAGGTTATCATTTGTGATAAGTTGCACAACTTGTTCAAAGGAATCAGTCGAAATATGTAAACTCTGAAGCGAAATTCGTAAATGAACCAGTATAGAAGTGCGCAAGGGTTCCTAAATTAACATAGGACAAACAATCAGAAGAGAAAAGATGTCCATTTGGTCTAGTTTTACACAAGAAAGAGAACATAGGTTGAATGTGAAAGCAATAGAAGAGCCAAAAAAACAAGTTCACAAGAAGCAAAACCTTGCATGCCACATGAGCCAAGTGTCCAGCCAAGCTAGCAACCATTAAGCGAGCTGCATATATACATGACTCATCTGGTTCCAAGGCATAACCCTTAAAAACGAAAAAGAGTAAAGAATTATATTCATGATACAGCATAAACCTAGATAATTTATCAAAACGCAAATAAATAAATAAGCCGGCCACTGTGAAAGAGAAATAACAAATACTCACAAAAAAATGGCATACACAAAAAATTAGAAAAGGAACAATAGAAGATACAAATTAATGAAAAATACAGATAAAAGTGCAGAGAGACAAACTCAATAATTAACCAGGGTTTGTGTGAAGAAAATAAAAAGAGCATAAAAGTTTAGTATGGCCAACCTTCAACACAACCTCCTTTGTTGTTAGGAATGCGATACAAACGTAACGTTGAACAACACCAGACACAATCTCCTCGATAGCTCGTTCCATAGCAAATGGCACCACCCTGAAAATGGAAAGAAGTTAGATATGTAAATGACAACCACCAGTGTGCTACAAACTAAATGAGTAGAACATCAGTCACCAACCTCTGAAACTGCAGATTTAAAGCGCTTAACTTCTGATTTATAATAACAAGATTTCCAATGTTGGGAAATGCAGCTGCGAGCTGTGCGCCATGACATTAACAGAATGAGTATCTGCGATAACTAAAATGGCATAATAGTCCAATAACAGAAAGTTACGCCAGAATAAACCTCTGGCAGCTCTAGTTGGTTATGAAGAGGCAGATTTTCAGATTTAAGTTCATCAATCATCTGTGGTTGAGATTCTTGTGCCACTCCAAAAGCCATGTTCCTAAAATCAGGATTTCCATCTATTTCTCTCTTCCGGTCCTTAAGAAGGGAAGTTGGTTTTACGTCTTTGATGTCAACCCCAAGGTTCTTAAAAAAGATCTGAAAAGTGAAGAGGAATAAGAACAAAATAATGATTGCACGAAGAAAGCTAATATAAGTTAAAAACAACTCGTTTATACACAGGTGGAACACTGGTCATCCTTTTCAAATCCTCTTCTTATACTACATACCTCTATCTCAAACTTCAGATTCATTTTAAGGTTTGGCATAAAATAAACCTCTGAGAGCAACTCTAGTATACACATAGTCCATGGATTCGGAGGTCGATATGCAATACTGCTTTGGCATGGCTCCAAAACCTGTGGTACCATAACTTAGAAGTCAGCCTACAATCATAAAACACCTAGTGGTATGGGTCAACCCTTACAAACCTTTGTAGTGAACGGAATGATGGCAATCAACAGCCCTTTTTCATATGCCTGCAAAGAGAGAAAAATCAAGTCCAGCAGCAACAAAATCACAAGATGATTACAAAGAATAAGAACAAAAAAGTGAAAAAAACAGCACAAATTACATCAATTATCAGAGATTTTGGATCTATTTCACGACCCCTTAATACGTGGTTTCGCCCAATGGTCACCTTCCCAAGCCAGCTGCCTAAGTTTTTAAGCAAGGACCGCTCTTCTGAACTAGACTTTATGAGCTCTGAACGTAAAAGAACCTGAAAAACCAAAATAATTACGGAAGTCACAATTTTCAACAATATAATAATCACAAATAGCCAACCATTGAGTATTACCTTGCAGTTCTCATAGGTAGCTTGGATTATCTCCTTGTACAATAGCTTAGAATTAACTTTGTCCAAGAACTTCAAGTACAAGTCATGAAACTTCCGCTCGATACTCGCTCTGTCATGAATTTAACACAAGCATGAAAAGCAATGAGAAGATAGTGGAAAAATCTCTCATCACTTGCATACATAGAGCACGACTACAAATACCTTTTCATGACCATATACTGTGCAAACCAAGGATAGTACTGAATAAACAAAATTTCAGTAAATTCTTTCCCTTTAGAGTCAATATTTGTTGCTGAGACATTATTTATTATGAAAGAAATTTTGTCCTGAACTTCTGAAAGTGGAGCCTGGATAAAACAGAAAATGGTGATTCCTTGTCATCATAGAAATAAACAACGGACACTTCATGGGAAATATAACCTAAGCACATATGCTTCTCGAGTTTTAAAAGTACAACATAGCACATTACCTCTATTGGATTCTCCTTTCTCCCTGCTGCAGCAACCAGGGTGTCTATGTTCAAACCAAACCCCTGAATAAAAGCGGTTTATAAGATTATATGGTCAATGCCAAGTTTCCAACACCATATCACAAGAAGCTTAGTCTTTGCGAAAATGACACGCAGAGCTAAGTGAAAAAAGCATGGAATCAAAAGTATCAGGAATTACATCCAAACTGTCTTTCTCCTTCTCAATAATTGGGGATGTGATGAAAAATAAATTTCTGGTCAAAACGAGCCTTTTCTCACACTGAACTTATCAAGAATTACCAAAATAGCTAGGAAATAGACAGAAGATAAAAGTTCGAGTAGCATAGGCACAGAAGAAAACTATAATCACGGTTATTACCTCGCCACTTCCAGGGAAAAACTGAGAGTTGCCAGGCTGAGGAACAGAATTTGCCTCTTCCTTGACATCATCCCCATATGCATCGGAAACTGATGAATTTTCATTCTCATCATTCAGCAATTTCGAATTACAATCCATAATTGCTGGATGGGCCTTTTCTATTTCTTCAAACAGGCTAGGTGATGTAATTAAATTAATATGCTGTTTTAAAACCTGCAAAACATCTTCAAAAGTTAAACTCCATATATATGATAGACGAGCATTATGAAACCCAGAGAAAGAAACTAACTTTCAAAAACAAAGATGTTGCATCCAAATAAAGATTTGATGTTTGATCAGAAGAAATATCCTTCGATTCACCATAATGAGTGTCCTTGATAACCTTGAGGCCCTCCTAAAATAATGAAGCATGGATTTATAATGATTAAGTCATTCTCATTTATAGAGAATATCATAAGCTAGTAAAAAAATAATATGCTACCACAAAGAAGACATCCTTGTACTGAAAAACGCAGTCTGACAACCATTTCTCAGTCTCCAAAAACCCTCTGTGTGAGGCAAGGATTGCCAATCTGATGCCAAATGACAGTGGAACTGACTCTATAACAGAAGAGAGAATCTGAAATGAAAAATCTGCAAATGATTAGTTGATAGACCTAGAGAAGCTGAATTAAAAGTAGAATTAAAAACAGTGCTTCTCCAAAATATTTGTTCAAACCAAAATAACTGAATTTGGCCCATATTTACCTCAAGGTCATGACAGATTTTGATTATTGTGAACATGGTGTCCGGTCCGCAAGTTTGGGCATCTAAAAGACCCCAAATAACGAGTTCTCTATTCAGCTGCCAGAGATTAAGGAAAAAACCACTATCCTGCGTATTCTTTATCATCCCGGGAAGTATAGCAGAGACTACCTCACGTTGAATGACATTATAAGCAGTCTGCAACAACATGCGTCATATACTCAGCCCAACACAAACAGAGAAACAAAAACCAAGGTTAAGAACATACATCAACGAAAAATAAATTCCGAGAATTACTTTAATATGAGCCATCCCAAGAAGCAAGGTTCTAGGACAATGGGCCAGTGGATACTGGAGCAATGAACGAACTGAAACAGTAAGCCCCTTCTCAGCCAGTTGGCATAGCACATCTAAGAGATCAAGAGACAGCCATGCATGATTGGAAAGTCCTAATTGCTCATGGCTGTCCATGTTATCAATATACGCCTGCAGAAAGATCAGCTAATCAGAATAGTAACACTTAATTGGAGAAGAACAGGTCCAACACGGATGACATAAATCTCACCAGCTTCCTCTCAGAATGCACAAAGGTGAATATCTCTGGCGGTGCTAAAACTGCATGCTTAAGAAAAGATAATTGACCCTCCACATTCTTCCAGACAAAAGAGCAAATGGCATGAAGCGGAAATGGGCCCTGCGAGAATTAATTTTATACCCTCAAACAACAACAGAAGCTAAAATCAAGGAATAACAAAGATGATCCCGTTTGCATGCACACCTCGCAGATATTTCTAATCAGCATCATGAGAAACGAGAAAGCCTCCATGTTAGGGATATCAAATCCTTCATGATCCAGATTCTCGATGACTTTCACCAAGCTTGTGCCAGGAGCCTGAATTAGCATACAAGCATAAAAGAACTTTCCAGTGAAATAAAGAACACAAATCATTTGACAATAGTGAGATACCATTCAAAAGAAAAAATAGTGAAGAAACACTTAAATGACTAGTGAAACTAAAACGGTGATTGAGGAAGAACTAAGGTTTTTCGAACGTACAAGCTGCTTGATTATTTCAAAAAGGATGTCAACATTCCATGACCCTAGTGTGGGAGGTTCAATTGGGGTACAGCAACCAAGGGACAATCTGAATGTTGAGATGGTGTTGTGATGATCTTCATGACCAGGGTAAGTACGAACAATAGCGACAAGAATTCTCGAAATAGTAGCCTCTATTAGAGGTAAGAAGCGGGACAAGATCTCTTTGCATAGTGAAGCATCAGCAGTGAATCCATAACCTAATTCTGCTATGAGATCTCCTACATTGATCTCCCTGTCAGTTTCCGCTAAGATAGCATCAAAGTTGCTCCTACTGCAAAAGAGGAAAACATTATGAAATCTCTGCAGCAGCACACGAATCACAAAACAGAGAGCAAAAAATGAGAATGATAACCTGAAGCTGACATCAGCTTCGTGCACTCCCACTGAGAGGATAGGCTTGAGAAAAAACGGGAGTTGGTCAGTTGATTGAGAGGAAGATAAAGTCTGTTTAAAGGAATCTAAATGCTTTGTGAGATCCTCAGATAGGGAAAGAAAAGGAAGAAGATTGTGGATTTGCCCTGCTAAATCCATCTTGACAGGATTGGCACAGAGTCTCTCAATCTCAGCCATACAAAAACTGCGTCCTAGGACAGAAAGAAAAGAAAACAAACAGTATCATCAAAAAGATAATACCAAAATGGTAGAAGAAGAGGCAGCACATTGCATAATAGATTAGTTCTTACCACTTGTGCTTGCATCTGATCTTTCGGAATAAGTAAGGGACACGCCAAATCTAATTTTCTCGGAGGTAGACAAGTGCAATGCAGTTGCAAGATCATACAAAGACTCTTGAGTGACCTCAACATCTTGGAGTGCCAGCAAAAGCAGGGTTTCGAAATTTGGTTTGTCCAAGACACGTTTTAACACCAAAGATACCACTTGATCAATTTGCAATGAATTTGTGTGGCTTTTGCGATAGGTGATGAAAGACTCTAGGCAAGTCTTGAGAACGCAAATACTAGTTTCAAGTCCAAATTCAAACAACTGCGCAAGAGTACCGTACAGGATAAGCATGAAGATGTGAAAATACATAATCAAAGCCTCAAGAAAGTTATCCTTAATAAGAAGATTCCGAGAAAGAAAGCCAAAGAAGAGAGTAGTGAATTGAGGTACCTGACAAATCTCTTGGGCGAGAGAGTGATAGTCGGAATCGTTGAATTCGGTGAGCAAGAAGCGGACATGATTGGCGACCTTGGACGGAGAGGTAAACATGTTGATCGGAGATTCAAAATTCGCAGAGCTAGGGTTTGAGACTTAGCGGTGGGTTGTGCTACGTTGCGATGCGTATACATACATGCGAATTGCGATCCTAGCCGAAATTGCATGACATTCCAGTGGGCTTTAAATTGGGCCAAATCAGATATGTCTCTCTTTGAAGCCCATTTAAAATATAAGCCCATTAAAAATGTATTGTAAGGTGGAAATGGAAGATGAATTCGCAAGCAGCAAACATGGCGGTGGCGCTCCTCCCAGTGGCAGCGGCAGTGGCAGCATCTCCTCCGCTCCGCATTCGTCGTACAATCCGTTCGTTCTTCGCGAGCCCAGCCAAACGGAAGCTTCTGGAGCTCATCTCCGACCAGGATCGAGGTCTCAAAACGCAGAAAGACGCCACGAAGCGAGACGCAATCGTGAACGCCATCGAGTCCATTTCGAGTAACGCCGTTACGACAGGCGAGTCGCTCTCCGGCACGTGGAGACTCATGTGGACGACGGAGAAGGAACAGCTGTTCATCATAGAGAAGGCTGGGTTGTTTGGTACGAGCGCCGGAGACGTTCTTCAGGTGATCGATGTGGAGAAGAGGAAGCTCAACAACGTCATCACTTTCCCTCCTCACGGTGTTTTCTTTGTACGCTCTGATATCGACATTGCTTCCTCGCAGAGAGTCAATTTCAGGTTCCATCTCACTTTTGCAAATCAGCTATAAACAGATTCTTTATTATTTGCGTTTTGATATCAGATTCACTAGTGCTGTGTTGAGAGGAAGGAATTGGGAGGTCCCGCTTCCACCATTTGGGCAGGGCTGGTGAGTTCTCTCACACTCTGCTTTCTTAATGGTACTTACTATCAGAGTGTATTTGAGCTCAGTGAGAGTGGATTCCAATTGTTCCACAGGTTTGAGAATGTGTATTTGGATGATGAGATCAGAGTGGCAAAGGACATTAGAGGAGACTACTTAATTGTTGATCGTGCTCCTTATGACTGGACACAATGATTTTCTTTCTTTCTTTGTATAAACCTTCAAGCTTCTTTCATGTATTGTAAACACCATTTGTCCATTCCCATCTCTCTCTCTCAGATATCAAGGATCATTCAAAGTGTGTCCCTTGAGTTTATTCGGGGTTTCTGTCTGTGTTTGTTACAAACACACCCACCCACGTTTTCTATGCCCTTTTTCTGTTATCTTCACAGTCCATTACTTTAAAAGGAAGGCCACTAATCCTTTTGTGTGTCTTGCTTTTTCTCTACACCTGAAAAAGATGTTGGCGTCCGCAAGGGTAGAGGAGCTAAAGGAAACAAGGCGTGTTGCGAATCCAGGCAAGGCAACAGTGCTTGCTCTTGGTAAGGCCTTCCCTGCCAATGTTGTTTCCCAGGACAATCTTGTCGAGGAGTATCTCCGTGAAATCAAATGCGATGACCCTTCTATCAAAGACAAGCTGCAGCACCTGTGTAACTCCATCGTTCCTCACTTGCTTTCTTCACACCCTTTTTTTTCTTTTACCCTCATCTATGTGCTTCTTCGTGATGTCAGGTAAAACCACAACTGTGCAGACACGCTACACGGTCATGACCCGGGAGACACTGCACAAGTACCCTGAGCTGGCAGTCGAGGGTTCCCCAACCATCAAACAACGGCTTGAAATTGCTAACGAGGCGGTTGTGCAAATGGCATATGAAGCGAGCTTGGCTTGCATCAAGGAGTGGGGAAGGGCAGTGGAAGACATCACCCATATTGTCTACGTTTCCTCTAGTGAGTTCCGCTTGCCCGGAGGTGACCTTTACCTATCAGCACAGCTGGGCCTCAGCAACGAGGTGCAGAGAGTAATGCTGTATTTCCTGGGATGTTATGGAGGTGTGACTGGGCTGCGCATTGCCAAAGACATTGCTGAGAACAACAGAGGGAGCCGGGTGCTGCTCACCACCTCTGAGACTATGGTTCTGGGGTTCCGCCCACCCAACAAAGCTCGCCCTTATGACTTAGTCGGGGCTGCTCTCTTTGGAGATGGAGCAGCTGCCCTGATCATTGGAGCAGACCCTACAGAGTCAGAATCTCCTTTCATGGAGCTTCACTGTGCTATGCAGCAGTTCTTGCCCGGAACGCAGGGGGTGATCGATGGGCGGCTGTCAGAAGAGGGCATAAGCTTCAAGCTAGGGAGAGACCTCCCTCAGAAGATCGAAGACAACGCAGAGGACTTCTGCAAGAAACTGATGGCAAAGGCTGGTTCAGGCTCATTGGAGTTGAACGACCTGTTCTGGGCAGTCCACCCGGGTGGACCGGCCATCCTGGACAGGCTGGAGACGAGGCTGAAGCTGGAGCCGGGAAAGCTGGAGTGCAGCAGGAGGGCATTGGTGGACTACGGTAACGTAAGCAGCAACACCATCTTCTACATAATGGACAAGGTCAGAGATGATCTTGAGAAGAAGAAAGGCAGAGGAGAAGAGTGGGGTCTGGGCTTAGCTTTCGGACCAGGAATCACCTTCGAGGGCTTTCTCATGAGGAGCCTCTAGATACCGGAGATTTGTGACCAAGAATAATAACTAAACTAAACTTTGCGGTTCCACTGTACTCTGTGTATATAAACAAATAAAATGGCTGGTCTCATAATACTGTTACTATGTAATAAGAGGAGTACTACTAATCGGGTTTCGAGATGAAGAAAAAATTCGCTAGATCCTCATAGATGCAAAGTGGTTTCCCTTTGGTATATAAAACCACTTTTACTTTTATGATTCTAGCAAAACAAACACTAGTATTTTCATTTCCTATAAAGTGTAATAATTCTCTCAAGTCACATTTAAGCTGCCAACAAAACATTCAACAGCTAGTAAGCAGGGCATTAAAAGAAGGGGCCCTATATATATGGATGGTTAACTATTCAAGTATCATGTCCCCACTTGTCCAGTACATGATCACTACAATAGTTGACATACAGATTCTTTTTAAGAAAGAGAAGAACATATCTAAACTTGATAACTGCAAAAGACAGGTTTGGGATGAGCCAGCGTGTTCCAAACTGCCACGTCGACGATGTTCCGGTGGCCACCGTCGTGTCCACCACAGCCGCAGATATCCACCCCATGTATGTATATACGACCAACACTCTACTTATTATTTGAGAAATCCATGAGGATCTCTATAGAACATAACAATTACTCTCTCTTTTACTTTGTGTTTTCAGGTTAGACTACGAGGTAGCCGAGCTGACATGGGAGAATGGGCAACTGGCCTTGCACGGCTTAGGCCCACCGCGAGTTCCTGCTCCCTCAAAGTACTCCGCGGGTGCTGGTGGAACGTTGGAGTCGATAGTGGACCAAGCTACTCGCCTCCCTCACCCTAAGCGAAAGGCTACGGATGAGCTGGTCCCATGGTTCCACCACCGATCTTCCACAACCATGGACGCTCTTGTGCCCTGCTTCAACCTCCCGGAGCCGGCTCGTGTTGGCTCGACCCGCGTGGGATCTTGTAGCGATGGCCGTTCCATGGTCGGAGGGAAACGAGGCAGAGTGGCGGCCGAGTGGAGCGCGAGCGGGAGCCAGCGCCTGACCATGGACACTTGCGGTTTCACCGCAACATCGCTAGATGAAAACTCCAGCTCCAGCGGAAAGCCTTGCACCAAAACCACCACCCTCTTCGACGACCATGACTACGTAAGCCACAGCCGTCCACAGGCAAATTCATACTCCTTTTTCTACTTAATTATTGTCATGTATGGCTTTTATATATATCATAATTTAAAAAAAAAAACATTACAACGATAGATGGAGGAAGAAACCGGAGGAAAATCATCAGTTTTGACCAAGAGAAGCAGAGCCGCTGCTATTCATAACCAATCCGAACGTGTATAATATTCTATTCCTTTTTGTATTACAATGTTATTCGTCTACTTATGTATATTCTTTAACAAATGGTTGATTTTATCGCAGAAGAGGAGAGATAAGATCAATCAAAGGATGAAGACTTTGCAGAAACTGGTTCCCAATTCCAGCAAGGTACCTCTCCTTCATTATACATAATGCAAAAGTCATCGTGAAATTTATACGATCGAGTATACGTACGTACGTATACTAAAATAAAATATAAAAAGCACATTAGTAGAGTAGGTTCCAAAATAGAGGGGGGGATAATATGCGAAAGGGTGGTGGACCAAAGCGAAGTGAATGCATCTAAAGAAATGGACCTCATACGATGATTCTAATCCACACACTTACGCACATCAGATCAGTCTCTCTTATTTGTCTGTCCCCTGTATACTTATTAATTTTACATCTTTATTTCTTTGGTCCGGTTGGTCCATTCTTGATTATATGCCTTCTCTGCCTGTCGCCTCAAACTTATCCCTAAACAAAAAAATCATACTACAAGCTACATTACGTATAACGTGCACACATGCTTTACTATAAATGTTCACCATCCTAACGTTGGTTTGGTTAAATAATACTCTAAAAAGAATGGTTTAATAATATATATGATTGCATTTTGGAATTGTAGACGGATAAAGCGTCCATGTTAGATGAAGTGATAGAGTACTTGAAGCAACTGCAAGCACAAGTGAGCATGATGGGCAGAATGAACATGCCTTCCATGATGCTTCCCATGGCCATGCAGCAGCAGCAGCAACAACAACAACTACAATTGTCTCTAATGTCCAATCCCATGGGATTAGGGATTGGCATGGGGATGCCCGGTCTCCTCGACCTTAATTCAATGAACCGGACTGCTCCTAATCTCCATGCCAACATGATGCCAAACCCATTTGTGCCCATGCCTCCTCCTCCATCATGGGATGCCTCTTCCTCCAACGAAACTCGATTTCACTCTCCTCTCATGCCTGACCCTATGGCCGCGTTTCTTGCATGCTCATCACAGGTTCCGACTACGTACTCTCTCTTTTTTATACATGTACATACATACATTTTCTAATTACTAATCATTTCTATATTTATTTTTCGAATTGCAGCCAGCTACGATTGAAGCCTATAGCAGGATGGCTGCAATGTATCAGCAAATGCAGCAACAAGTTCCTTCTTCAAATCCAAAATGATTTCATTTTAATTAGGTCTATATATATGTGTGTTACTCACCAGTCACCATGCATACATATGCCATCATATATTATATGCATAGGGCTACACATTAGTTATGATATACTTTATTTTTAAAATTCTGCTTGTAATTGCATGTCGACCAAGAAAATAATTTCGTTTGAGAGAATTTGTAACCTCACTCTAAACCCACAATTATGAACTCCATTTTTCTTAAGATACATTACACGTACACTCCTTCGTTTTCCACGAATTTAATTATGGCACTAAGAAAAAGTGGAAAGGCAAAATGGAGGAGACAATAGCATATGCATTGTCTACAAAATTCCACAAGAAACAAAAAAGAAAGCGAATATAGTATTTTCAAAAGGTGGGTGGTGTAAATGATTGGGCGTTAACAGGCGAACTTGGCCCTGACTATCACCACACACACGTTTGTGAACAAAATCTAATTCTTAATAACCAAAAGCGAGAGAAAAATGCCAAGTAATTTATCAAAAAAAAAAAAAAAAAAATGCCAAGTTTACGTTGTAATCAATTGCCATGACCACAAACCCTCCTTTCTTGCAACTTTTTTTCTTTTTTCCTTTTACAATAAAGATGGCATTTGTCCTTTCACAACAAGCTCTTAAGTATGATTTAATTTAGATAATAGCACTAAAGAGCTATACTTTTCGTTTTTCTATTTACAAAGTTGATGGATAATGCTCTGTTTAAATATGATCATTCGTTTAAGAAAGGTACGTTTAATTAGAACATTTGCACATCGCCTTGTGTTGTTACAAATACATTCAAGTATAGATAATACAAAAAGCTGAGATGCGTAGAAAATTAGAGATAATGAGATGTGACATGTGTGATAGGAATCGCAGGAAAGTATAGTCAAATGGGTAGATGGTGAAATGCGATTCTTTTCACACTCCTGGATCTGCTCTAAACCGAGACAATTGAAGCCCGTTTCTAGAGAGCCTGTTTCAGTTTTTACACAAATATTGGCCCAAACGTGGGAATGAGGTAATCACTTTCTCCTCTTCTACTTAAAGAAGCCAAATCAACTCTGCTTATCCTCCTCATTCCATGATGGTTCTATATACTGTTTTACTGCCAAAGGGGATATCAATAATTTGATGTCAAGAAGATAACTTAACTAACATTGTTGTAACATACCTGGATATCCCTGCTCGAATCATCTGTGCTTCATTCAGTTTTTTCTCCCGCAAAGACACCCCGTCCCACTGCTCTTTCTCATCTCCCTACATCCTAGAGATTACTACCCAATATAAGTAACTGTCTCACAGGAATGCATCTGCAATTTAATGATTTGCTCTATTACTAACCATTTAGTATTACTTGTCCAAGCATATCTATCTTCACCACCATAACAACTTCGATTCACTCTACGGGTAAGCTTCCCAGCCTTGGATCACAATCACAAATAAGCAAGGCTGTTGCAAGCATCATCATTCTCAGCGGCTTGCAACCCTCCAGAGTTTGTGCATATCACAACTCCACCTTCACTGTCAACAGAAATATTAGGTCAGAGCTTCTAGAGGGCCATCAGAGTTGCAAATTATCTATACAAGTCTTCATGTCAGCCTACATACTAAATATAGTTCTGGTGAAGCAACACTTACAGAAAGCACATCTCCATTCCTATGATGAAATGATACTAGGGATGATTTTCGGAAGCAAATTGTGTAACTGTTTTCCACATGATTCACTAGAACTTGTAATGCTTGTCAGCTCATTCTCCAGAATAGAGTAAGCTTCTGAAAATGCCTGAAAAATAAATCAGTCTTTAATTTCATAAAACTCCTTCATAGCTGCACTTTTTGGATGCAAATAGGATCCAACTTACTTTAATACATTGATGTATACGGAAGCAATTTCTCCCAACATTATTTGTTGGAAAAAGAGGATCATCAATGTGTATTGGATCAATACTATAACCAGACAACCAAAAACAAGAGAATAACATAAGGTGTGGAAGTTAAATATTTCACTTGTAGTTTGACAGAGCTGCGATGTTCACCTATAACCCCTCTCCCGATTCCTATAAATGCCACTTCCTTGCACTGAAACACGCATCTGGCGAGGATCAAACACATTACTGCAAAATAATAAAGAGAGAAGTCCACTATACAAATTATCATCATATTCCTTCTTCTGATAGATATCTGTCAGCATAACCTACAGATTTATAAAGAGAAGCAGTCGAATTTTGACTGACCCAAAGAAGTAAAGAAAATCCATTAGAAGCCGCCCAAGGTTCTGCAAAATACTTCTTTTTGATTAGTAAGAATTGCATGAATATAACAAGGAAATCTAAACAAAGATAGCTGCTGAGTCACAATACTTACTTGGTTGATAGAGCGCCCCAGGTGATGCTCATGCTGAAGAAAACGTGTAATCAGTAAGACCTGCAATCATTGTAGTCGAAGATTTACTAACAGATATTTGAACATGTTTTAGGGGAAAATTGTGGCTGCATAATTCTGCCCAAGAACGTCTTATCAGTATTAGTAAATTAGACAAGCGCCAATTACCAGAAATCCGCATTATCTATCCAGAGACTGACCACTTGAAATCTAAAAGAAAGGTGCATTTTACTTATGTAAAAGAATACGGCTCACCAGGCAATAAGAGCTTAATCCACCAGAGTATGATTGATCTAGGGTACGATCAGCCAAAAATTGCTTTAATACCAAAGCAAGTGGCTTGGCAGCTGGAAATTGCTCAGTCAGATCTTTGACCTGCGGAAAAGAACATCTTACGAACATGAGCCAAAAGAAGGAAAAGTTGTTACAGAGATACATACGCCTGAAGAGACTATAATACAAGAAAAATATATCTGGCTATAGAAACCAGAATGGACATAGATACCAGCTGTGTGGTTTGAAGCCCCGTATGAGATGGAGTTTTGAAACTGATGTCAAGACGGACAGATTTTGCATTTGCCAACTTTTCAGTGTTTGTAGGCAAAGAGTTTGCTGCTGCAGAGTCTTCAAAACCAACCATTTCAGTGTTCCCATTGCTGTCCTGGTCAACAGTGATACAGTCGGGGCCATCTTTTGGTGACTGTATACTGCATACCAGATCACAAGGGACTTCCACAACAAGCATGATAATTGGTATCTGTGCAGGCATAACCAAATCGTATTAGAGAAAACATAATGAGTAACTAATGACCGTGAATAGAGAAAAACACTAATAAAGGAGGCATTACAGCTGTATTTTCAACTGTCTTCAGGGAGTCAGTTTTTACCCACTCTTGATTGGCGAGATACCTGGCTGCGTGCTGAATAGAAAAGCATGATAGCAACCAGTGAGCTGTCAGATATTGGAATTCTTTTCTAACTCACAGAATAACAGCAGTTTCTTTTAAAAAAAAAGTAGAATCAATTGCAGGCTTAAGCATGATTTACAAATCTAGTATTTTTCAAGGCTTCCACAATAATAAAGCAAATATAGTTCCCTGATATGCAACACGACGTGAAAAACTAGCATATTAAGAAAGATAGGTCCATATACGAAAATAATTAGACTAATGCCTAACACAAAAACATATAAGCACAAATATGATCATCAAAGTAAAGCAAATGTAAAAGTTGAGGATATATCATATGATTGTTTACAGCTACGCATCTCAACAGTAAGCAAACGCACGTTTCAAGAACAAGTTTCTACCAAGCCCAAAGACATTCAAGCGTTGCAACATGACTTCCACACTAGGCATACCTGAAGGCAAGTCTCCTTTATACCATTGCGACCCTCCAAAATTCCTGCCTCTTTGATAGGTTCCTGAGAGGAGGGTATTACGTATCAGATCTTCCAGTTCAAAGAGTAATGCATGAGAGAAATACTTTTGGATTTGCTCACCAAATTTCTCACTGGAGGAAGACAAACCACAAGGTCGACATCACTAGAAGGGAGGGGCAAACCATTCGCAGATGAACCAAATATGTTCGTTCTAGACCTGGGCCACAGAACTTGGAGAGATCGGGTGACCCGCTTAATTGCCCAATTGATATAAGGTTTGCGGGCCATATTCTCTGCAGCAACCTTTACGTGCAGTATATAATTTAACAGATTAGAAGAAGCACCATCCAGGATTTTATAGATATAAACTTCAAAGACGCTCATATAGACCTCTCCAAACTAAAGGCAGTTACTGAAGCATATGGAAATGATAAATGAATTATTGTAATTACCTGCTTGCAGAAAGAATCTATCTCGTCATTAAGAATACCATGGATCAATGATAAAGATTCCCCTTGCGTGGTACAGTTCAATAACTCAGGTGGTTGCAGAGGCAATGCCACATCAGGCTGTCAAATAGCATTATACAATGAACACAGCTTAGACAGAGTATAGGCTTATAGCTATACAAAGACATAATAGATGTTGCTTACATGCTCCTGGTCTCGGCCTAGTTGGGACATTGCGATTAAGTGATCTTGGAGGAGGGCCCCAGGTAGAGGTTGAATGATCGGCCTGACTGCAAGACTTTTGTTCCTCCAGGGCAAAACAACCTCTGCACCTCGAGGTTCTTCCCAGTTTACACCGTCATGAAACCAGCCTCTCATACCCCAATGTCTAGGGCTTGAACTTCCAGACCTCACAGTTGGAAAACCTCGCCGTGCTCTGGAGTTGCTCACAGGGGAAGGTGGTGGTGGACGAGGAGCACGTGGAACACATAGTACTACAGGTGATGGTGGCCGCTTTATACGAGGATGCTCGCGCCTTGTAGGTGGAACATTTGGGCTTTTAGTATCATAACTACGCTTGTATTCAGATTTTGACATATTTGGGATGATGATAGGGCGCAAAATCGGATAAGGAAGTGAGTCTCCTGAATTTCCTTTAATATCACCAGATAAAGTAGCCAAAGTTCCAGAGACTTCCTCTTCACCTGCAGCTTCACTTGTTGTTGAGGGAGCTTGCAGTACTTTGGTAGCTATATCATTACCTGGCACAACATAGCCAAGAGGCTGATTTCCCTGGCCTAAGGGATCAAAAGGGGAACAGAATGAAGCCGCAGTTGGAGAAGCTAGTCCATTTGTGCTGTAAGAAGACGAAAACGCAACCATGTCATCAACAGACCTTTTCATTTCAGCTTCATGACAAGCCCAAGAGCTATCATCAGAACTAAGTGACGGAGGGCGAGAAAAGCCAGACCCTAGATGATCGGAAGGATTCCAATACATCACTCCACCACCGAAATATTGATTATAGTCTGATCCCGGAACAGTGTGCATCTCGAAATCTTCCTCCAACATCCAGTTATTCTCACATTCATTCCCTAGCTCGGGTTTACTTTTCTGTTCAGGAATGTCCACCAGAATTCCCGAATCATAATTGCAAGCGAATGCTGTTGTCAAGCCGCAATTGCTATGAACCATGGGAGGCCAATCTAGACTCATGGGCATGGGTCGAGAAAGAACTTGTGCGTGTGTACCTTCAATGGAGGGATTTCTAGCATGATGTACAGCAGACACAAAAGGTTGCCGTACGAATGCATGCAAATTATGACCAACATCAAGATGCAATCTATCAGTGGCAGTTGGAATGTGAGGATTAAGATGTGGAAAGTACATGGGAGCTACAGCAGGCCACTCATAAGAAACAAATTCTGAACTACTGGAGGCAATACCATAACCAGCTTCTCTTCTCTGATGATGAATCTTCTGGGATTCACCTTCCTGCAAAATTCTGGATCGTCCATTAGACATTGTCAATATGTCTTTACGTTCACCTAAACAGCAAGATTTTAGAGAGTTCACGTTCTCACAGCTTGAACCACCAGCAGGATCCGCAGAAGTCAAAACGGATGAAATCACATGCGTTTCAGCTTTGTCATGCAATACTTCCTCAACAGAATACTCACATTTAACTGCACCTTTCTCAGAAGCACCTGCACTTAAGCCATTCCTATCACAGCTAGCTGAACCATGCTCTCTAATACTCTGAGCATCTAAATTTTCCTGAGGAAGCTGATTGGCAGAGGTACAACTCGAATCACTGTCAGGAGCTTGTTTGATGGCTGAACTACTCACTAGGGACTTGTTCTCTTCCTCGGTGTTTTCCAAAATTGTACATGTCTTATTCTTATTCTTTTCTTTCCTTTTCTTTCTAGTTCTTCCTTTCCTGGCAACAACCCCTGGGACAACTTCCTGAAAAATATAATCAGTTTCAAAACAATCTGAGTTCTACTCAGTAAAATTACGAGGGAATAAAAATAATTCACCATATCTGCAGCAGAGGCCTCAGAACAATTGATCATTGTTGATGCTGTAGGAACTTTCTTACATACTACCGCATCCTTGCTTTTGTTAAATCCCAACTGAGCTTGCTCTGTCTACAGATAACGTCAACAATCAAATTCAAGTTCCCACACAAATCTTTATGAAAATAAAATAATTTTGTGGACGGAGAAAAAATATGTACCTTTATGCCTTTCCCGGACAAATTCACGTCAGATTTAGCCTCCAGGGTTGGTTTCTTCACATTCCGCGTCTTTCCTTTTTTTTTACGGCTGGTGGACCCGAGCCTCTGCTTGGATGATGAACTTGGTGAACACTTCTCAGTATTGTCTTCCAGCAGCTCAATTTTAGCAGAATCAACCGAGATTACCATGAGAAAACCTCGTAGTTTTCTTAATATGCAATCAACTAAGGTTGTGAGGGAACTCAATGAGCTGAAAAATACACGTTGTGCTGAAACTAAGCCATTTTGACACGAGATGAGTAATGAAGCAAATTCTTGAAGCACGTATAAGCCATTTAAATTACTGGCAACTGTATTCGTTTTCCTTGATACAGAGTTTGGTTCGAAAATCATGTCACAGAATGAAACTGCAGAAGTTTCTGTACGCCCTTCCCTTGCAGTGCCTCCACCAGAATTGAAGAGCCATGCATCTCCCTGCGGTGCTTGATTTGCTTCTCTAAGAATCTCATGTATCTGAGTTTACAGTGACAACAGAAATTTAGACAAAAACACAATTGTATAACATGTAATGGAACATAGTGGCAGTGCTCCTGGATGCCAGTTCACACTAAAACAAAAGCAACCTTAATCTAGAAGGATTCTGATATTATATAGACAAACTGGATAAGGGAAGACAAGTACTAAAGCATCAACGATTTCAAATAAGAAACCATTCCTAGTTCATAGTCTGAAGATATAGCTAGATCTTTATACTAGTCAATCATTTCGTTGGCTCGATATGTTAACCATTGATAGCGCAAATCTAACCAGTATAGGATATAAGTTCTTGTCTATATCCTACATCCTTTTCTATATTAGTTCATGTGCAGGGATAACTTTGAGATGAAAAACACATACCAGAGATTTAGCCGACTTCCCGAACAAACAAGTCCAGATTTTCTTGTGTGTTGCGGCATCCAAATTCTGCCACCAATCAACACATGCCTTCTTCCTCCAATATGCATTGGCAGACGCAGCAGCAGCATTCAATTTCTCTTTCAACTTCATTCCTCTTTTCTTGCCACTATTGGTGTTAAGCCAAGCTAATCTCAAGCTTACCTCTAACCTATTCGCAATGAAGGCTTCCATGCTATAATACCCTTTGGCTTTGAGCCATTCCAATTCTACCCAATTGGACCCCAAATCACTCTCTTCTCCTCTCAGGAATGCCCCATTCGACATAGCATCCATAGTCTCCACAAAACGATCCACATTCGCAAGAAATTCGTGGTCCATGACGACGGAATCGAGGGAATTGACGGAGCAAGAGCAGTCTTCCCCTTCTCTTAAACCAAAGAGGCATGTGGAGTCGAAAACCCAACGCTCTGAGTGGTTAGCCTCGGCGACCCTGGAGATTAAGCCACGAGATTTCTTAAAGCAGAGAGAGGGAAGATCGAGGGAAGGGAGGTCAGGGAGGATGATGAAAGAGCCAGGACCTTTGGTGCGGATGTAACGGAGCATCTGGAGAAGGATTTGGACGAACTTGGGATCAACGAAGGTGAGGTGAGAGAGACGCTGGTGGACGGAGAGAGAAGAGAACCATCGGAGGATGGCGGACCTAGGATTAGAGCTAGTTGGAGGTGTGGAGGAAGAATGGGAGTGGTAGAGAGAGATATGAGAGGTTAGGGAATCGATGAGCTGCTTCTGAGCCATGGACGATGATTTACTAGGGAGCTTGAGCTTTTCCATGATCTCAAATTCCAAACTCCAGAGGAGGAAGAAGAAGAAGAAGAAAGAAGGACCATCTTCTGAATTGCCCTTACAAGTGACGATTTAATCTCAAATGCCCTTGGTCAAACCAAGACTTTTTGTTGTTTCTAAAATGAACGAAAAGACATAATAACCAGACATAATTCCATTTATTTACTATCCAACCACCTCTAATCCAATCCAAGATCCGATCCATAAAAATTCTGAGATAAAAACGTAAAACAAAAATCAAAATCAATTCTAAATATTTCTCTTCTTTTTTCTCGTTTTTCTTCATCTTATTCTTATCAAACAAACATTTTTCCTCGGATCGATTGAGTCGAACAATGGACCAACTTGAAGAATCCTTTGCTCCCTTCGTCAAATTCATCTCCATTTTTACCCAATACAATTTCAACCGTTAAAAACCCAGAAATTTGGATAATTTCAAGAAACAAATTGAAAATCGATTGACCCAAAACGATTTAGTACATAATCAATTTGTCTCCGTTTTCCCATCTGAAATTGTGGTCAGAGTTCGAATTGTCGTTTGGGTTTCATGTCAATTGGTGTTTTTCTCAGTTTTTGCATTCCAATTGGAAGCATATATGACTTGAAGGGTTTATCTAAGAAGAAATCAAATTTTTTTTGGTATGGAGCTTAAGAAAACGAAGATGCGATCGATGATTGAGTCGATAAAGAGATTGGGGTAAAGATTCAAGAGAAGTATATGATGTAGGGTTAGAAACAAACCATTTGAAATACGAGAATCAACCCAATGTTCAAGCGAAATCCTCTTATTCAAAGACAAATCTAAAAAATTGCAAACAGAGGAAAAGCTTAAAATGTTCATCAGAGGATTCCAGCAAGTACAAGCAACCATTTCTCCAAATAAAAAGCATAGAAACAACACCAACGCAATTCCATAAACTGAAAAGATTTCACAATATTTGACCAATAGAGAGCTCAATCTTTGTCGCATCATTGACTTCTAAACACCAAAAAAGTTTATCTTTTTTCTTAATCAGGGTTCTAAACTATGAGACCCAGCTTTAAGCACAACTACAAGCTTCCTCAAATTTGGGAACTAATCAAACTCGGTTCGTAAAAGCCAGAGCAGAGCAGCTTACACGTCCATTGTATTTGGATTTGGTCCTTTGATGAATGCTATTACGTTTGGAAAATATAAAAAATAATTTTGGGTATTTGTTTGAATAAAACAAAAGAAAAAGAAAGTCAAAATGTTCACATGACGTTGTTTTTTCGACATATTTAACACATGTATCTTGTGAGACGTTATTTAACACATAGTTATTCCGAGTTTTCGAGTAGTACACAATTGTTAATAGTAGTACTTTTGGGGTTTAACCATTTATTTAGTGGTACTTTGTTACAAAAATTAAAAATTTAGTAGTACAAGCGATTTTTGGAATTTGAAACACATTTCCAATGTTTCTATGCAATAATATATGCAATGCCATTTTTTATGTGAATTTTTGCATCATAAGATACATTACATTACAAAACTTATCTTAAATGTATATGGTGATTGATGGCAAAACGAAATATGATTTTGCATAAGCGATTAATAAACTCATCTAATCCCAATTCTTGGATTTACTTTCTAGACACTAATGTGTAATACGTTATCTCCTCCATAGATAAGCTTTCAAACAATAAAATGTACATATGGTATTCTCTTGAAATCATGTCATCTACGTTCATTAGACAATAAACTTGGACTATTCTCATCAACAACAAACCTAAACGACTCAAGCTTTGCTCTTAAGGTACACATCAAGGAGTTTGCAGCTTCCACTGAAATGATCTCATGCTCTTCCAAATCCATTTTAGATAACTCAAACACTCTTACTCTAGAATCATGTTCTAAAGTAACCATTGATGCTTTACCATCTTTGATCATTCTTAAAGCTTCCAGTTCATTCTCTCTAAGAATTCACAAAAAAGGACTTGTAATAACCAATGTGTTTTGTAAGAATTTAGATTTAGATACAAACATTTGTAACTATTATTCTAAAATCAAATGAATAATTGGAAGTTAGCAAAAAGACATCGAATCGTTGTGTGTATGCAAGCTAATAGTCGTGAGACTAATGGAGACTCGAGGAGGAGACACGACGGACTTCCAAGAGATCCGACGCCGGTAAAAGCAGAGGCCGCGAAGTCTAGGTTTGAGAGTAATTTATCAAATCCAATTGAAATTTCTAAATTACCTTCTCGTTTTGTACTTAGATCAAAGAAAATGGTTAAAATACAGTCCAATACACCTCAATTCAGCGTCAGTTTCATTTGAGGATGATGAATGCTCAAACGAGCTCGACGGGAAGAAGAGATCGTGGAGATTTGGGGATAGATTTTGATTGGTCCAAAATTTGTTTTCTTTTTCTTTTTTTTATATAATTAAAGGTTTTAAAATTACTTGGATAATTTCGTCTTTTCCTCTTTCATTAAAGGGTAGTAGGGCATTTGAGAATAAAATCTGGTTTGTTGATTTGGCATGGAGAGAAAAGGGTATATTAGAAGTTGATTCGAAGAAAGAAAGAGGAGAAATGCGAAATGTCAGTCAAACCGATGGTTCGACCAACGGCTAATAAGTTAAAAACTAAAACCGGTCTGACTGGTCACAAAACGGGCCTTCTGAATTAGGGCCCAATCCAGGTCCACGACTATATTACTTTATCTTGTGGGCTATATAGTCAAAAGTGTTGTTCCTTGTCCGTGTTAGAGGTCTTCTCTCGGCTAGTTGTAATTTAAAAAAAGCCTATAGAACAATCATCCTGTAGTTCATCTTGAAATGAATTTGATTATAAATTTGCAGAATCGAGAAGACACGCATCGAGTTTATATGTGTGGTCGGATGGGATATATAAGTTAAGCTTCATGCTTATTAGATAGAGTAGTTAAGGAAGCTTGAGATAAGGATCTTGTTGGCCACGAGCTTCACCCTTTCCCTATGGCTATGGGTCAACACTTGTAACCTCACTTCACGTGTAACTCTCTCCACTCTGCATATACATTTTTTTTTTTTTATTGATTTGTGTTTCGTAACGTAGATCCTGTCCCCCTATATACAAGAATGGTTCATAATAAAACGATGGGAACTTTAATCTGGTCAACTGTCTAGCTAGCTAGAAGAAGATTTAATCACGTTCCAAGTCGATTCCTATGCAATTTAATACGAATACACTAGATAAAATATTATACTACTTGCATTGCTTAATGATTAATCACCGAGCTTCTTATAACCTTCCTTCAATCTGATCACCAAACAAATAATCTAAGCAAATCAAAGTTGAGTAATCATAAATCCAGTTCATTCTCATCTATCCACGTGCCATACAAAATGACGTGTATATATTTGTAAACACACGCAGACACATGTAATTGCTATTCCATCGATACATACAAGCTCCCTCCTCATAGAAGAATTTTTTTCTCATGGCGACCAAACTGATCCTCGTGTTACTCTCCCTGCTTCCTCACATCATCTTCTCGGCAGCAAAAGGCTACGACACGAAGGCCTACATGAACTCATGGTGCCGGAAAACCTTATACCAGAACTTGTGTGTCCGGTCGCTGTCTCGCTACGTGCGTTCACGGGCGATGCACAATCCACGAGATTTAGCCCGATTCGCGCTCAAAGCGAGCCTCTTCCGAGCCAAGTACACAAAGGCATTCTTGTTGAAAGAGGTGAAGAACCTGGAGACGACTTTGAAGCCCCAATACTACGCGCCGGTTCACGACTGCTTGATACAGATCAGAGACAGCGTAAACCAGCTGAGCCTGGCCATAGCGGAGTTGGACAGGGTCAACAAGAGAGGTGGGAAGATCCAAGGAAATCTAGACTGGCACATAAACAACCTGCAGACGTGGACCAGCACAGCTCTCACGGACGCGGAGACTTGTGTGAGTCAGTTCTCAGGGCGTAGGATGAGCAAACTCAAGGCTACGATTAAAGGGAAGGTCAAGAATGTTGAGGAGACCACCAGCAATGCTCTCGCCTTCATCGAGCACTACGCTGCTGCTAGGTATAGAGCCAGAGCCAGACGCCCCTGAGCCTTGCCTAGTTCTACTTGTGTTTTGATCTTTGCCTACATCATTTTCTCTTCTTCTTGATTTGTGAATTACACGTACGGATGTTCTCTTTGATTACCAAAAATATATACATGTGTAAGTGTTAACCAATTATGTAAATCCAAACAAAAGTTGATAAGTAATTGTGTAAATCCAGAAGTGATCCCTACAATATACCAAGAAAAGTTTCAAGAACTCGAGAGAGTAACAATTGGCTTGTGTTTAAAACCTATTTATAGACGAAATTGTCAAAGCCCGTCTAGCTCAGTTGGTAGAGCGCAAGGCTCTTAACCTTGTGGTCGTGGGTTCGAGCCCCACGGTGGGCGCTTAATATCTTTTCTTTTTGAAAAGAGAGCCAGAATTTAATGGGCTTGAAAAGAGTAATGGGCCTAGAGACCCATGAACAACTTTACAATCTTTTTACTCATAAACCCGACCCGGCTTCTAATTCCATTTCCATTAAACTAAACTCATCGTTGATCGTCTCTACCGATTTCAATTTCTGACTAGTCCCAAATCGGAAACAGCTACGGAACATGGATTCGGTACTTCCAGTGGCCATTGCATCTGTTATCCTCGGTGCGTTGATCGCCGTACTCTTCTTCGGTAGCTACTTCCGGAAGCGCACATCGGAGGTGCAGTCCATGGCCAAAGCGGATCCGATCCGAAATCCCAAATCGAATCACAAGAAGAATCATCCCAAATCTCACGCCTCCGACAAGGTACCTTTTACTCTCCATTTTCGGATTCAAGCATCGGATTGTTCCTAACAAGTCTTAGTTTGGTGGTTCTGGAAAACAGAATCAGATCAAACGGCACCATCCTCTAGACTTAAACACGTTGAAAGGCCATGGTGATTCTGTCACTGGACTCTGTTTCTCACCTGATGGAAGGACCTTAGCCACAGGTTACTCAGTAGTGCCTACCTTTTAGGGTTTTGCGATTCTCTCTCTGAAATGTTTTGTTGATTAGCCAATTTCTTTATGTTTCTGTTGGTAGTTTGTGGTGATGGAGTCATCAGGGTCTTCAAGCTAGATGATGCCTCAAGCAAAAGCTTCAAGTATACCTCCATTTCTTCTTTTTCTCTTACTAATAGACTATGTTAGTGGTTGAAGTTTACTGTACAAACCCATTCTCATCTTGTTCTTGTCTCCAGATTTCTAAGGATAAATCTTCCTGCTGGAGGACATCCAACCGCTGTGGCATTTGCTGATGATGCCTCGTCTATTGTTGTGGCTTGTCAAACCATGTCTGGTTCATCTCTCTACATGTACGCTGAAGAAAAGCAAAAGGATCAGCAAGGAAAGCTTCCTCTTCCTTCCATCAAATGGGAGCATCATAATATTCATGACAAGAGAGCCGTCCTTACCTTATCTGGAGCAACTGCTACTTACGGTACTGCTGATGGCAGTTCTGTCATTGCCTCTTGTTCCGAAGGTATCAATCCATTTTCCAACACTTCATTTTTCTTATTTGCCAAACTATATATTTGACCACAGATAGTTATTCTATTTTGGTAGCTATGCTAAGTTGTCTGCAGAATCTCTAGTTTTAGATTTGTGATTATAAATTGTTTAGAGGACTGTTATGACCATTCAAATGTGCGATATAATTTACTGAGCTGCTTTCGATCAAAATTTTGTCTGCCTGTTCCTTAAACCTTGTTCTTCCCCAGGCACTGATATCATACTTTGGCATGGGAAAACTGGGAGGAATCTCGGACATGTTGACACCAACCAGTTGAAGAACCACATGGCAGCTGTATCACCAAATGGACGTTTTCTTGCAGCTGCAGCATTTACTGCAGATGTGAAGGTGGGTTTTTATCTAAACCATCAATGAGTGTATGTGTGACCGTATGTATGTCTTGACTTAGTAAGTGCTTTTTAGGTGTGGGAAATTGTGTATCAGAAAGATGGTTCTGTCAGGGAGATTTCAAGAGTTATGCAACTAAAAGGCCACAAGGTATATTATAGCATGCTTTAATCTTTCTCCTCTATGTAGACTCTTTCTCTCTTGTCTTACAATCCTTTCATGCTATATGCTATCCAGAGTGCAGTGACTTCGTTAAGCTTTTCTCCAAACTCAGAGAAAATCATCACCGCTTCAAAAGATGGTTCAATAAGACTCTGGAACATCAATGGTTAGTAGAATTGTTATAAATATTTGATTTCCATTGCTGCATGAGAAACAGATTCCTCTTAGCATTAGGTGCCTCTGCAAGAACCTTGTTTTGGCATTTACGATAGATGGAATGATTTTTGTTTATGTAACTATTAAACTGAAAGCATTGCTTGATTTGGTTGAAGTCCGCTATCATCTTGATGAGGACCCAAAGACTTTGAAGGTGTTCCCAATTCCACTTTGCGACACAGCGGGAAATCCCTTGCACTACGATCGTCTCAGTCTATGCCCTGAAGGAAAGGTATTGGCAGCAACACATGGTTCCACATTGCAGTGGTTATGTGCTGAAACTGGAAAGGTCTTGGACACAGCCGAGAAAGCCCATGAAGGTGATTGCTCGCTAATTTCTTCTTGCTCCTATCCAAAACCTTACATATACTCTCGCACCTTAAATTCAATGTAGTAAAAGTCTTTCTTAACACTTTGGTTGGATTCATGAATGTAGAGGATATCACATGCATTTTGTGGGCACCGAGGGCTATCACAGTTGGTATGTGTCTTTTGAAGTTTGTTTCCCTCACAGTTGTTTCGTTGTGAGTTTATGCATCTGAATTGTTGGAGTTTGTGTTGTTGGTTCAGGGGAGAGACAGGCCATGGTTTTGGCGACATCAGGCGTAGACAAGAAAGTGAAGCTGTGGGAAGCTCCAAAGGCGCAGGCACTGTAGAGACTTTACATACCAAGTCCTTGATCACACCAGGCATGAAGAATACTTAACTCGAGAGAAAAACTGTAATAGGGGAGAGAGAGAGATGTTTTGCAGATGTTTGTTTACCAGGTTTAGAATTATTTTATACAGTTTGTTTCTTCTCCTCAACAAGTGCCTTTCTACATTTTCAATCATAAATTTTGCTATAAGACTGCCTTGAACCTGTTCCAATTAGAACAAGTGTTTCAATTTGAAAACAAACATAACTAATAACGAGTGAAAAATGTGAGGGCCTTGGGGTTTGTTAACAGTAGTGGGCCAATAATATGAAAAGCCCACGAAAACACCGAATACTAACGCCTAAAAAAGCCCTATAAGCAGGAGCTAGGGTTTCTCCGAGTCATCTTCGTTGTTGTAGCTTGAGCAGTCAGAATATAAAGGAGAAAGTGTTTAGGGAGGGAGCTTTGAGAATCTAGAACCAACCATGGGGCGTATGCACAGCAGAGGGTTTGTTCTTCTTCCTCTACTTGTGATGGTTACGTTAATTGCGCAAATCTGACATGTTGGTGTTGTTTTTGTAGAAAGGGTATTTCAGCTTCTGCGTTGCCGTACAAGAGATCGTCTCCGAGCTGGCTCAAGACTACCGCTCAGGATGTAAGATCCTATTATCTCTGCCTTGCTTATTAGCTTAGACACTCTTTTAGGCTCTCTATCATTTGGGATGAAATACGATATTGTCGCTAGCTTGAACGAATCTGCCTTACATTACATTTACAGGTGGATGAATCAATCTGCAAATTTGCCAAAAAGGGTTTGACCCCATCACAGATTGGTGTGATTCTTCGTGACTCTCACGGTATTCCTCAGGTCAAGAGTGTTACAGGAAACAAGATCCTAAGGATACTCAAAGCCCATGGTGTGTTTTCAGACTCTAATCCTTCATTGCCTGCTTGTCATTTCTGCATTCTTATTAAAGTAATGTAATATATGTTTAGGCCTTGCTCCTGAGATCCCTGAGGATCTTTACCACCTTATCAAGAAGGCTGTGGCCATCCGTAAGCATCTCGAGAGGAACAGGAAGGACAAGGACTCCAAGTTTAGGCTTATCTTGGTTGAGAGCAGGATTCACCGTCTCGCTCGCTACTACAAGAAGACAAAGAAGCTCCCTCCAGTCTGGAAATAGTGAGTACCTTTCTTTTTCTCTCACTCCTTATGTTTCCATGCCTGAAGAACTCTTGCAATACACGGCCACTTTTGTATGGAATTAGCTTATCGAACAACTTGATCATTCACTGTCTCATCGAGAACCAGTAGTTGCATGATAGATGATAGTATTTATTAACCCTGACCTATGGCATCTGCAGCGAATCCACAACCGCAAGCACCCTTGTGGCTTAAGCTGGAATAGGATCAACTTTGGGGAGGAGGAAGAGGATTCTACAAGTCTGTTGCTTCTCTTTTGTTTTTGATGGTTTATGTACTTCATTCACTCTTCATGTGTCAGGATTTGTTATGTTAATGCCTTTCTTTTGAATCTTATGCGTCTATTTTGGTATGATCATGAAATCACTTTTGGAACCATTACTATACCATCATTATAGTGAACTGAACTGACAAGTAACTAAGAGGTTTAGAGAGCTAGTAATCTCGAATTTATGGTTCTTGTGGAGTATAAATCGTTCAACATACACGGAAATGACAAGAGTATGAGCCGGCCAAAGAACCAACAGAAGAAGCAAGTGTTAAAAAGGTGAAACAATCTCAAGAATCTCGAATCAAAAAAAGTCTTACACAGCTACAATCTCAGGGGAACCAACAATCATCCTGCAGCTTTCTTTCCGCCACTGTAGTACCCCAAATACCATCTCGCAAACTTCTTCAGACCCGTTTGTAGATCGGTGGTGGGCTTGTACCCGAGCTCTCTCTGCGCTGAACTGATATTAGCATGAGTGAAGGGCACATCACCATTCCTCGGCAACTTCATCATGTTCTTCTTAGCTTTCACTTTCAACAATCTCTCCAATATACTCACCAAATCCGTCACCGGAACCGGAGATGTGTTCCCCAGATTGAATACCCTTAACTGAGCCTGACCACGCTTCTTCCCACCACTCCCTGTGCTCTTCTCAGCCGTGTCTAAAGCCCCTAAACATCCCTTGACAATGTCATCAATGTAGGTGAAGTCCCTAGCCACCGTGCCATGGTTAACACCCTCAAAGATTGAAATGGCTTTACCCTTGAGAATGTCTCTGGTGAAGAAGAAGTAGGCCATGTCCGGTCTTCCCCAAGGACCGTACACCGTGAAGAACCTCAAGCCGGTGAGAGAGAGACCGTAGATATGATTGTAAGTATGAGCAATCTCTTCTCCAGCTTTCTTAGTAGCAGCATAGAGACTAGCCGGTTGGTCAGTTCTGTCTTTCTCGGAGAAGGGGACTTTGGTGTTCAATCCATAGACGGAGCTAGAAGAAGCCCATACAATGGCGGGTTGTGGATTAGCCGATTTGCAGACCTCAAGGAGATTGACGAAGCCGGCGATGTTACTGTGGACATAAGAGCTTGGGTTCTCCATGGCGTACCTAACGCCGGCTTGAGCGGCGAGATGCATAACGTGAGTGAAAGGGACGACCTCGAAGAGCTTCTTGAGGAGAGCAGCGTCGTTGATGTCTCCTTCAACAACGAACACTCCGCTTCGCTCGAGAAGGGCTTGCCTTGCTCTCTTGAGCGAAGGATCGTAGTAATCGTTGAAGTTATCAAGACCGAGAACGCCGTCTCCACGTCGCTTGAGGGCGGCGGAGACATGGGTGCCGACGAAACCGGCAGCTCCGGTGACGAGAACGGAGACACCGTGGCGAGTACGGACACGAGCGGAGGATCGGACACGTTTCTCCCAGGCGGGACCACCCCAAGAGTAGGTGCGAAGGGAGCGGCGAGAAGGATCGGAGGAGACGGGATTGGAGGAGGGAGATCGGTAGAAGAAGATGAAGATCAAACCCACGAACACAAGAGACCAAAAGGCGAGCTTGGCGACGGAGGATTGCCACCGCGTACGGTGGAAGTAGGGAGATTTGTCCATCTTGAATTTGCCCGGAGTCGAAGGAATGTCATCCAGATGCTTCATCGCAAAATGCAGATTCAACCAATAGTTACCTCTCTCTCTTGAGATCTAAGCCGCCTCAATCAGAAATCCAGAGAATCTTCTTCTTGTTCGTCTTCGTCTTCTTGATTGGTTTTGTTTGGTGAGAGTTTATAGCAAGTCCGAATACAAAGGCAAGATCAAGAAATTCCAAGATTTTGTTTTCCTATTTTTGGCTTTTTTTTATTTATTTTCTCGGGAAACAACTAGTCATCTACTAGACGATGGTCAAAGAGGAGATGATTTTAGGGGATGGTGTGAGTCCAAGCTACTCTTTCTTTATTTATTCAAGTTTTGATCATGATGATCGACTCCTTTCTTTTTTTAGTTTTCTCTGATTTTGAGAGGCTTAGTTTCTTTACTTTCTTCTATTTCCCATCTTCTTCTCATTTTAGAATATGATCAAACTCAATCATCATTCATTCGAGGATATTAAAATGTGGGAGATGTGTTTTTTTGGCCGTTGCTATATAATCGTAGGGCAATTTTGATTCATCAAGTTCGATGCACTAATATCCTTGTGAAAAGTTACGCACACAAATTCATGTTTCGTTGCAGCCCAAGACCATCACGTGGAACTCTAACGCTGGATAATCTTAACTTAATAAGCACATTTACCCATGAGGGGTACAAAAGCAAAGAGTAATCTTCAAGGAAAACTAAATTAAGCTCAATTTTCTTCATACTTTCCATACCATTTATTGCAAAGAGAGAAGAACATTACGAAATTTATCCCTTTTGTAGTAGACTGGGAAAATGCCGTCTGAAAAAGGACACTAACACAAAAACACAACGTAGAAAATTATCAAAAGAGAGAGAGAGCTTAGCAAAGGTCCTTGGCGGCTGCAACAACTGCATCAACGGTGAGTCCAAATTTCTTGTAGAGCACATCGGCTGGTGCACTTGCTCCAAAGCTGTCTACACCGATTGCTTTTCCTTTCGACCCAACCATCTTCTCCCACCCAAACGTCGATCCTGCTTCAATGCTTACTCTTGCTGAAACCTCTGATGGTAACACACTTTCTTTGTACTCTTGGCTTTGTTCATCAAACAGCTCCCAACTCACCAGCGACACTACTCTCACTGCTCTTCCTTCTTCTCTCAGCTTCTCTCCTGCCTTTGCCGCAATCTCTAGCTCCGACCCTGTCCCCATCAGGATTACGTCTGGTTTATTACCTCTCGAGTTGTCCGAGATTACATATCCTCCCTTCTCCACTCCCTCAATCGAAGTTCCAGGTAAATGGGGAAGTTTCTGTCTCGACAGAGCCAGGATCGAAGGCCTCTTTCTATTCTCTACAGCAACTTTATATGCCCCAGCGGTTTCAGTTCCATCCGCTGGCCTCAGCATCAAGATGTTAGGCATGGCCCGGAAGCTAGCAATATGTTCAATAGGCTGGTGGGTCGGTCCATCTTCTCCAAGACCGATTGAATCATGGGTCATTACGTAGATAACCCCAGCCTGTGATAGCGCAGAGAGCCTGATGGCAGCTCTCATGTAGTCTGTGAAGACAAAGAACGTGGCACAGTAAGGAATAAGCCCTGGGCTGTGACAGGTTATGCCATTGCAGATAGCTCCCATGCTGTGTTCCCTGACACCAAACCTTAGGTTTCGCTCTTCAGGTGCGTTCTTTTGGAAGTCCCCAAACATTTTGAGCAATGTCATGTTGGATGAAGCAAGGTCAGCACTCCCACCGAGGAACCCAGGAAGAACCTTTGCAAGGGCATTAAGACACTGTTGGGAGAGGTTTCTTGTTGCATCTGCAGGACTCTCGGGGGTGTAAGTCTGAACAAAAGGAATACAAAACCATATTAATCAGAATGGAAGGATTTTAACAACAGATTACATTCTTTACATGTGTATGGGGAGATGGAACCTCTATCATTTGCTCTTAACATTTGTTTTTCACAGATGAAGAAAATAGATAGCTCTGTTCCTCAATGCATTTGATCTTTCATTTTTCTATGTAAGGTTTCCTAAAAAAGAAAAGTTTCAGGCTTACCGGCAATGATTTTTCCCAGCCATTAGGTAAGTTAACAGTAACTATAGATTTCAGTTCTGCAGCTTCTTGTGGGTACTTCTTTTCATAGTCAGCAAACTTAGCATTCCATTCTGATTCAAAAGCAGCTCCTTGAGGTATATGACGACTCCAGTGGCTGTGTAAATCAATATGGTGTCATTAACATCATAATAACTTGGGTACATTACATCATACTGAATTATGGCCACTAACCTCTTGACATCTTCAGGAACATGGAAAGGCCCATATGGCCATCCAAGATTCTTTCTGGTAGCATCAACTTCCTTTTCCCCCAGTGCACTACCATGCACACTGTAAGAATTTGCCTTGTTTGGTGATCCAAAACCAATGGTTGTAGTTATCTGTTCATTTCAAGAAACCAATCGTACTTAAGTCACCGTAAATCACCATTATCCTTGAATAATGAAAGAATATAAGAACACATCAGGAGTCCAATTTTCAATATAAAGTAGAGATGGAATTGAACACATTTGTCTAAGGCCACTTTATTTTTCTATCATAACAAAGGCCATAACCAAGTCAAGCCAAAAGACAAGTGTGTTTCGACTGTAACAGTAGAGGAGTTAAAAGCAGGAGTAAGAAGAAGATGGGTGACCTTGATCAAGGTGGGTTTGTCTTTAACAGCCTTAGCTTCCTTAATGGCAGCACGGATATCATCATAACCCGTGTTTCCATTCTTCACCCATATAACATGCCACCCAAGACCCTCAAAACGTGTTTCCACATTCTCAGTAAAAGCTATCTCTGTATCACCGTCAATCGAAATGTGGTTGTCGTCATAAAAGGCAATGAGCTTCCCCAGTCCCCAGTGCCCTGCAAGAGAACAAGCTTCATTCGCAATTCCTTCCATTTGACATCCATCTCCGAGAATAGCATACCTAGAAAAATCTCAAGTCACTACCTCATCAAACTAGAAAATGCAACAAACAGTAAAGAGCCATGAGCATATACGTGTAATGGTCGACGATTTCATAGTCAGGTTTGTTGAATCTGGCAGCCAAATGCTTCTCAGCAAGTGCCAAACCAACAGCATTTGCAATTCCTTGACCAAGCGGACCTATACAAAGAAAGAAATCACCAAGCATGAATTCTGATTGAAGAAGCCAAGAGAAAGAATCAAACAAACCAGTGGTGACTTCAACACCAGGAGTCTCGAAATTCTCGGGGTGTCCAGGAGTCCTACTTTCCCACTGACGGAAGTTGTTCAAATCTTCTTCCTAAATTCCAGATTTTCAAGTTACTAACACTCAAACACAAAATGATGTATTAGTTGGGTATTCGCAGTTACCCTGACGCTGTCATAGCCAGCGAGGTGAAGCAAGGCGTAGTGAAGCATGCAACCATGGCCAGCAGACAAAATGAAACGATCGCGGTTAAACCAGTAAGGATTCTTGGGGTTGTACTTGATCACTTCGTCGAACAAGATATGACCCATTGGAGCACATCCCATAGGCAGTCCCGGGTGACCCGATTTGGCTTTCTCCACCGCATCGATGGCCAGAAACCTGATCGTATTCACCGATTTGTCCACCAGCTCCACGTCAGTCGCGGCGGAGGCACGCACAGATACCAGGCGGCGGAGCGTAGTAGGGGAGGCTCTGAGACGGGGAAAAGGCAGGGATACATGATCTGAAGGCAGAGGAGAGCAACGCCTCGACAGGAGAGCCTGTGACAAAGTCAGCGATGAAGAAGCAGACGCCATTTTCGCCGGTGCAGAGTTTTTTCTTGGTTTTTAAGAAATCACTGAAGAATCGCTCAGGTTACAGAAGATGACGTCATGGTGAGTCAAATCGGTTCGGTGCAACTACCCCCGTTGGACTTCTGAGGTATAAGCATTCCACTTGGGCCCAAAAGCCCAATCTCAATAAGTCCAAATCCACTAGTAAGCCTACTCTTACCGACTGGTGAATTATGAGCAAATTGTGAATGCTTAATTATGATGAGTTATACGTTCGTTGGGTTTATCATCTTTTGAAACCTCTACATTTTTACTAAACACATAACTCTTTCATCTAACGATTCCATACATACGCTTTCCCGACAAAATCAATTAACACATTCATATGAGCATCATAAATTTAGGATTGTTAGAGCATAATTATTGGTGAGTTTTTGTGAGGATCAGTTGATTAAAATAATGAAAAGATAAAGAGCTAAGGAAGAGAGAGAAGGCAAACGTATCAGTTATGTGATATTTCTCAAACAGTTCTTTTGTGTAGCTCTACACTTGTCATCTTCTGAGATGTTTTATTTGGTTCGTTTGAATTAAATAATTTAAGTTTATTAAAAATACTATTATTATATTTTATAGATACTTGATACAAAAACTCTTCAATAAAGATGCTCTTATGTGCTATGTAATGAGAAACACATTTTCATGCATCATACGTTTTCTATACTTACATTAGAGCTTTAAAACTTGTATGATTTACTTATAAATAAAACCTTTAACTATGATTGTTCTTTTACACAAATTTGATTGAATTGTAACACAGACGAGTATGGTTTATTGATCTTTCTCCCTTGCATATGATCGAAGCCCTAACCCCTATGGCCTTCATATAAATCAAGGAATACAATCAATATCATTATTCAACAATGCATACAACGTCGTCTTGGCAAACAATTACACTACACATTAATCTATTTTACAATAATATAAGAAATTAATAGCCAATATAGAATCTTGGATAGATCGAATCCATGTTGGACCATGCATCAATATGAAATTAAACTAGGGTTGGAAATAACACAGGGAAGAGGGATCAGACATAGAAGCTCCAAGCTGAGAGTGAGGCTGAAGAAGCTTCACCTGCCTTTTCAAGAACTTAGTGTAACGGATGGCTTCGTCGAGCATGGAAGCTGTGTCCATCTTTGCACCGCCCGGAACTATCCTCTTCAGTATTCGGATCTTCTCGCTTATCCTCTCCCGGCGCCGCCTAGCAACCACCGTCTGAGGGTCGTCGCTTACCCTCACGTTCCGTCGGTTCGGCTTAGGGACGCTAGCTGGATCGATGTCTACTGGCTGCATGGCCGCGATCATGTACTGCATCTCCTTCATCGCATCCATCTCTTCTTCTTCATCATCTTCTTCTCCTTCTTCTTGTTGGTCTCCTTCAGAGAAAAGTGTCGGCTGGTAATGAGTTAGGGCTTCAGGAGGTGGATCTATCATGAGATGAGGATCTTGGAGGATCATGGGATGTTCTTGCGTGATAAGATCATTAGGGTTGTTCCAATTCGTGAAGAGATGATGATGAGGTTCCATCATGGTTATTGGAGTTATCTATGGCTTGATCTGCTTTTAGACTTTTAGTGTTTGGAGAGGAGACGCACTCACACCATTCTTTATATACATAGACCAACATTTATTTTCTTAATTATCACCGCGAGAGAAATATACTTAATGTATTTACTGGCTTCCTTGACTCGATTAATTTACCTCATTTTCATTTGTACCATGTCATTTTTGTACCAATGCCTATACCCATTATCGTATTGTTAAATGTATTATAATTCTTTTCTTGACTTGTATTATGTATATAATAATTTAACCATCATCATAATTTACATGGCTGAACTATACTATCTATGTTATGTTCTTCAATTAATCATTTTTATTTTTAAGGTATTTATCAGAACCGAACCATTAGTGTTTTGCATATATCATATTTTGTCCCAAAAAAGATTCTTTCTTGTCAACATGATTTTTTATCATCAAACAATATTTAGTGTAACTAGCACCAAGATACCAATTTTGAAACAGAAAAGAATATGTACTTACATGCATGAATATCATTATTAATTTTATCCTATTTAAAATTTTACAACTAAACTTTTAGTACCAACTTAATTCTGAAATTGTTTGAAAAACCTATTAGTTTTGTTAAGTAATTTTGATGTAAAATATAATTTTAAAATAGTTCTTAGAACTTATGTTACTTGCTAAATCTCCGTACATATGATTTGGCAAATGAAAATGTAATCAGATCATTAAAGTTAAGTGTTGCAGCAAATTTATATATTTCCGTTTAAAGAATCAATATATTGCAACCTTTTCGGCTAACTAAATTCATGGACTCATTTGTGCTTGTTTATATAAAACCTTGTAATAACCATTTAGATTCGTATACGTACGTACGGAGCAATACAAGAAACACATATAAAGCAAAATCCTATAGACCACAAAAGATAGAAGAAATAGTGTGTGGTCAAAATCATGGTTACTCAAAAAGCAAGATCAAGAGCAAGAGATTAAAATTCTAGGGTTTTTCCTAAGGACGAAGAAGGAGAGAGACTTTACGAAATTAGGGCAAAAAAGGAGCATTGCACTTTAGTAAGGATACCATTGCCATATGTAAGCATAAGTCGCTCTTGTAATAGTTACTCAACACATGTCTCCATTTTTAGTGCTCATTATTTTAACCTAATTTCCTTCTCTCTCTCCTCTTTTGACAACTCCTATACACCAAAATAGGCAATTTCACATCATTGTTCTTTCATTTCTTGTCTTTCTTCTAAACCCCACGGTTTCTCCAACATTTTCTTACGAGCTCATCTCAACGGTCTTGATTTGATCTTGGGAAATATGAGCCATGGATACGATCAATGACTTCTTCAACGTTTGAAGTTGTTTTATTTGACGGTATTACGGGATCTCCACCTCCCCATAACTCATTACATGAAGTGGGGACGGCTTCCTCGACATTAAGGTATTGTCCATGATTTAAATTCTCAATTGGATAAGTAAAACATATATAATCACCACTAAAATTGATTACTAATTGGTCTTAAGATGCCGTGTTCATGTCATTTTCCACACAAAATTTCTCTGTTTACGTTCATTTGATAGGTATAAAACCGATCAATCTAGAAAGATAAGATTTCAGAACGAGATACCTCTTCTTTTCACATTCATATGGCTTAATGTGTTGAAGACAAAATACCCCGTTCCATGTTCATACTTGCTATCAATCCATCGACTATATTACCATGCAACGCCAATTAATTAAAGCTCTTTACTCTCGTACGTCCCTTTTCCTACCACAACAGAAGTAATGTGTATTTTATAACAATTGAAACTTGAGTCTTTCATGGGAGAGAATGTATAGTATTATTATACAACTACAAAATGATAATACTATACATTAACAAATCAAGAATTAGTTAAACCAAAACAAGAAGGATTACCATGACAATGTGTGTGTTGAACACTTCTTATTACCATTTTTTGTTGATTAGGAACATTGTATTGTTTATTTGCTAGGTAGCCAAATCTTGTAACAAAATTGTGTAAATCATAATACTAAATCATATAAGACTTGTAAAATATTCTCTGTAACAGTTACAAATTATGCTTTATACATTGAGACACAATTTGCACTTGTCACAAGAACAGAGAGAAAGAGAATGATGTGTTCATACTTGTGGACACTCAAAATGAAATCACATCCTAGAGTACAAATTCCCAATCAAGATTCTTTCAACATTCGACATCGCGTAACAATCTTCTTGAACTCATCCAAGCTTAGCTGAAAATCAAAGAAGATCCCAATGTTTAGCATTATGTGTTTTCTAATGAAAGGTTATTAAAGTTCAACTTAGCACCCACCTTTCCGTCCTTATCCATGTCAAAGCAAAGAATCATGTCTTGTAATTCCTCGTCTATCCATGTGAAATCATGCACCGTCGCCATTTTGGCCACATCTCTCAGAGTAATGAAACCTTTTCCAGCTTCTGCATTTACAAAAATCGATGATAATGACTGATGATCCAATACGGCCAGACAGGATCAATGAAACCATTCAAACTCGAAAGATGGCAATATTATTGGCACAAGTTATAATGAAGAGATTGGCAGACCATCAAACTGATAGAAGTATAGGATCAACTCATCCTCAGTCATTTGCGTCCGACTCGTTAACTCCTACATATCAGAAACACCAATTGAGCTCACTCAGGCAAAAGAAGCACACTCGTAGACTGTTTAGTAATGTGTGATGGTAAAACAAACCGGTTTCTTCTTCTTCCATCTTCCTCCTCCTGCCTCTTGATCGTTCTTCTTTTTCTTGCTAGGTGTAGTGCCAGAGCTTCCTGCAACAGGAGAGTCCTGCAGAGAGAGCGCTATTGCCTGAAGTAGTCATCAATAAACAAATGGTCATGTCAAGAATTTGGTACAAGTTAAGTCACTTGCAGCATTACTACCTTGTTCAAGTCATCATCTGAGTCCTCCTCTGATCTACTCAAATTCTTCTTAGATGAGACTTTTCTCTTTGATGCAGAGGCCTTCTTCTTAGACATGAAGATAAGGAACAATCAAAAGGCACAAAGATTCACTAGTTCAACAATGCAGCCTTGATTAACTAACTCTCTTGCTATAACCATCATTCACTCACTAGTCGAATCTTCCTACTATACAAATTAAAAAACAAGCAAGCAAATTACCTTTGTTTTAGTGGAAACACGAGTTGAATTGCCCAGAAAATCCTCGTCTTCATCATCATCATCATCGTCCTCGTCACCATCAGCCTCGCCGGGTCTATAATCATCGTCTTCTTTACCGGAATTCCGTTTTCTGGAAGACGGAGATGAACCCAGAAGCGCCTTGGTGGATTTAGAGATGCCCAGAGCTTCCAATCGCGCTTTGTTCTCAGCGATCCTTGAGAACCTCTGCTTCTCATATTCCGACATCTTCGATTCATCGATAACTTGGACCTCCTCCTCCGATGATTCCTCACCACTGCTCGCCATTGATAATGGCAGAGTAATTAGGTTTCCAGCAGTTGCTTTTGCCGCCTCCATTCTCGATTCTTTATATTGGGCTTTGTCTTTGGCCCATTATGAGATCTACATAATAAAACCCAATATTATGGGCTCTTGTTCATGAAAACCCAATACTAACATTTTTTAATTTTAACCGAATGAAAAATGCGATCCATACAAAAGCAACGTAGCCTTCGTTATCATAATGCCAATGGTGTGAAACGTGTGATTGCTAGATAATGTCCCTACACCCACTTTCTCTTTTTATTTTCCTTTGCTTTTTTTCTTATTTTGTCGTCAATATTTGTTTGATTAAAACTACCCATTTATACAAATAAACAAAAATGTGGGGATGCAAATACCGCGTTGTTTCCAAGCTGACTTGACTTGTAAATGGATAAAGCAAAGCCAAAAAGAGAAACGCAAAAGATTAAAGATAAGAATCTAAACATGTAACTCATTTTCAGGGTGTTGATGAGTTTGGTCTATATATATGTTTCATTAATAGCTTAATATGGAATTACATATTGATTAAAAAAGTAACATAGAGATGATGTATGATCTCAAATTATCAAGGGGAGAATTGGATAAGTACCCTAAATTTATTTGAAAATTTGAAAACTATACCAAATTTGTTAATATCTTAAAACTACCCTATTTTTAGTTTGAAATGATATTTTTACTATTAAGCTATTAGTTAATCATTAATCTATCTCATTTTTTAAAAACAAAATAATTTGATTTTTCAGTTTCAAATAAAAATTAAAATAATTTTTAAAATTAATAAATATTTAAAATAAATCGATAGTGTAAAATAAATCGTTGTATACAAGAAATTCAGTCGACGAACATAAAAACAATAAGTCAATGGTTATATAAGTCGACAAAGAAAAAAATCAACCAAAACAAATATAAATCAACAGTTGAAATTAAGTCGACGAACACAAAAACAATAAGTCAATGGTTATATAAGTCGATAAAGGAAAAAGTCAACAAAAATACAAACATAAATCCATTGTTGAAAATAAATCAACGAATCTGATGATTAAGTCGACGAACATAAAAAATAAGTCAATGGTTATATAAGTCGACAAAGAAAAAAATCAATCAATACAAATATAAATTCATAGTTGAAAATAAACCGACCAAGCTGAAAATTAAGTCGACGAACATAAAAAAAATAAGTCAGTAGTTTAAATAAATCAATAGAGCAAACACTCAACGAAGAAAATATAAATCAACTGTGTAAAATAAATCAACTTACTTAATTATAATTTTAGTTGAAAAAATTATGATTAATTAACCATATAGTTTTTGTTTTAAAAAATAAATATGAGTTGTTAATAAATTGAACTTAATTTTAAATTTACACTAAACAATTTTTAATTATCAACATATTTTATATGATAATTTGTTCAATATTAAAGGTAGTTTTCCAATTTTGTAAAATTTGGTATACTTTTCCAATGTTCAACAAGTTTTAGGGTATACAATCCAATTTTCTCATTATTAAGTGCTTCCATTATGGCAATATATCACGTTGAATCTCAACTTTGAGTTGAAATAAAGAAACACTAAGTAAAAGATTACTTGTAAAGTGAGGGGTTGAGGAGAAGATATGGTGGGCAAGCTTGGCATCTACAAAAGGTGGGATAGGGATTGAAAGAGAGTGCAAAATTGCACCAAAAGCTTGTCTCGTTAATTTATTATTCAAAAATAAATACACACAACTAAGAAAAGAATTTTTTGCATTATAAATATATATATATATTATTTATTAACTTTTGTTACGCACACAAAAACACACCCATCAATTTCAGCGATCCTTCGCTCTCCCACCTTATTGTAAAACTTATACGATATGTTCAGTGCAACCTTTTTGTATGAATGGTAAGATTCGACTACATTATCTTACATTTTTTATAAGAAACACAATCTAGTCTATTCGTTAAACATTTAATAAACGTGGATCCAAAAGAACCCAAAAAGAAATACACTCTTGGACACACAACGCAAAATTACAACATACAAATGAAGTAAAATTCAAGAAGATACGAATACCTCTAAAGAGTAAAGATGAAAAAAAATTGTAAGAAAATTACTAAATTGAGCACACACAAAAAATCATAGAAAAACACCACACCGATGCTCTTAGGTTTTCGCGTGTTAGCCTCCCTTCAACATTGCTTGGGGGGGTATATCAGTCGCCGAATTTAGAAAATAATGTTGAGGTTGCATACATTACATATACATTTGTAGCATATTGCTGGAATAACTATAGTAAATGTCATTTTGGACTTGAAAGAAATATACTGGAAAGAAAAAGTGGGGTTGTGAGATACAAATGTTAGTTAAAAGGCTGATCATAACAAAATCGAAATCTCCCTAACTCTTAGGAGAGTCTTGTTGGAGACAAAAGTACTCGCGGTGTCTAAAAAATAAAAAAGAAGACATGTAAATCAATTGAAGGACAAAAAAACACAAAAGCTGTCATCATTTTACTTTTGATGAGCAAAGAACAGCCAATTTGTTATTTATTTCTTAATCATATTTCACTCATATTGTTCTTAAAAGATCATGAGAAAAAATGGAAGAGAAAGGTTAATAGCTTTAAAATGTTTATTGCCCTTCCATATCAAGAAGAAGCTTCGATGTGTGATGTGCCATCTAACAATTTATACAAGAACAGTAGTATTACTTTGAAATATATGTAAATGAAGAATACATATATATGTGCAAGTACCTTTATTTTTATTTGAAGGTGGGTTTTAAGATTTATGTTCAAACTCCAAAATAAAATGCGAATGTATTTATCAGCTTTACAAATAGTCGCATGTCTAAAGAATAATTAATGGAATGCACGTGGAAATAAGAAATCTCCTAATTGTCAAATTATATGACAATGCTGATTTCCTAATAGGAAACTAGGATATCTACGGAGGGTAAAGTAGTTTTAATGAGATTCGATCATAGTGATATATACATCAATCATCATATATGAATTTCGTATTCCAATATCCCAAATGAACATTCGTAATGCCCAATTTCATGAACGAAATGTGATGATGAGAGCTCAGTGGAGCCGAGCGCGCGTGGTCATGGCCTTTGTTGTGTTCTTCCATGTTGGCAAGTCATGTGGTTGATAAAATCTGACCGTTGATCATCTCTCACAGGGAAACGACACATGTGTTTCTGCCGTACACGTGTAGATTGACCGATCACGACCTTTCTTCTCTCGCTCAAGACACGTCTACTCTATCAACTACCCTCTGTTCCTAAATGTAGAATTTTTTACAAAAAAAATTTGTTCCAAATTAATAGAGTTTTTACAGTTTTCTATGCACTTTTACAAATTCCAAAACAAATATTGAAATACTATTGGTTAAACTTTATTGAAAACTATAAATCGTAGAAATCAATGCATTTTCTTAATTACCGTGCATTACCTTAAACATCTATTAATTAGGAACGGAGGGAGTATTCAATTAACTGTCTCCAACCAACGTTACCCACAAGAGACAATTCTTAAACTTAGAGCATTGGAGACACCATCATGGGTGTCTAAAATATTTTAGAATTAAATTTAATTAAATTTTATTAGAATGAGTGTCTAAAACTATTTAAAGTGTCTAATATAGGATCCATTTTGTGGTTTTAGATACCTATTCTAATAAAATTTAATTCTAAAATATTTTAGACACCCATGAATGGTGTCTCCAATGCACATGTTCTTAGGGTCTTTCTTGGCATTTGTCACACTACAACATTATTATCGTCAATTCATCTTTAGAAAATTTTAACCATCCAATAACAAACCAATAAGAGAGTTATGAAAAATTATACGTACAATTCACTTGATACTCCATATGCATTTAATGTGTAAAGTAATGTAATGCGTATGGACCATTTAAAAGAAAAAGCAAACCTTTGTTTCGTCGGAGAAAAAAAAAAGGTTAGAAGCGGCGCACACAAAAATGTAATGTGGACCATAAGAAATAAAATACTAACAAGAGCCATGTGACATCATGGAGAGATGTTTATAAACAAAAGAGAGAGACCCTCACATAGACACAAACCACAACAAACTCTAACCATTAATTATATAATCATTTAACCACAATTATGAGCAGTAGCTTTCTGCCTCACATCAAAATCATCACCATTTTTAATTACTTCTCTCACACCAATTAATTAAGCATTCTACTATTGGACAATCATTTAATTTAATTAGATATCGTAGCAAGCGACATCATGGTTATCGACAAATATAATCCCCACACCACACAATACTATAATAATTAACCACCAAAATTAATTACTCGTATATGTACTTTCTATCAACTAAAAACCCATCGCACTAAGCCAAGTTTAATAGTAAAAGATTAGAGGTAAAAAATACTTGATTAGATAATAATTTAAATTTAAGAATTTTAGAAAAATAAAAAAGAAGAACAAGTGGGATATCTTCTCCGGCGAATCAAGAGCGACATCTCCAGGCGGAGACGGCGACGAGTTCTCTGCGTTGCCAACAGAGAAGAAGAGAGTTATGTTTCTTCTCCACGTGGAATCCTCTCACAGGCGTCCTCTGCACCAAACACTCCGCCTGAGACTCCGTGAAGTTACTATGCGTCACCGGCGAGAACCCCATCTGCAAAAACATGGCTTGCCACGTCATCATCGGTCTCTCTACCGGACGGCTACGATCCGCCACTAGCTTCTCTATCTCAGGCTGTATAAGAAACCTCTCTATCTTCTGCATTGCCTCTAGGTTTGCGTTCACGGCGTCGAGTGACTCGAGGAGAGCCGCGTGTGACTGCAGCGAGTGAACAAGCTGTTGCGGGAAGGGTAGATCCGTCCTTTCGCAACCTCTGTCGGAACAGACGATGATTGTCGGAGAAAGATGCTTCACGAAACGGAGAACAAGAGGTAAGTAGGAAGGCATGTTCGAGAACGACGCGGCGGAGATGTTAACCGCGACGGCTTCTTTCTCGGAGGAGTTAGGCCAAGAAACAGAGCCGAGAAGGTCCAAGCTCAGAACTTGTATCTCGAGGGAGATGTTGATCTCGGAGGCGAAGTGGTTGAGATTGTCGCGAGTGAAGCCAAGCTCGAGCTGGTCGTGGTTGGTCGGAGAAGCGAAGACGGTGATTTTGAGGGAGAGAGGAGCTGTGTTGTCGCGGAGGGCGAGTTCTTGCATGAGAGAAGCCCATTGGCCGCCATAGCCGATGTCGAAATCGATGATGTGGAGGTTATGGAAGCCTTGGAAGGACTCGAGGAGGGATTGGTTAGAGGTGAAGTTAGCGAACTGGAGAACGGGAGAGATCTCGGAGAAGGATTTGTAAGCGGCGATCTTGAAGATGAGAGAGTAAGGGTTTAAGGTTTGAGAGGAGGCGTTGAGGAGAAGGCCATGGAGAGCTTCTTTGAAGTAGAAAGCTGCTCTTTCGAATGGCTTTCCGATTGGGGAAGAGAGCTGTTGATTGAGCCGCGCCAATATCCCCTGAGCTACACACGTGTCACCTCCGCTCTCTATTACCTCAGCCGCTTTGAGAAGCTGCTCTGTTATCCCCTGCTTGCTTGGATCCGGATGGTAGCCCATGGGGCCTTGGTTGAGCCGCTTTGCTGGTGGAGGTGTTGACGGGATATTGTAGAAGAGGGCTGGGTTGTGAGTGAAATGGGTCTGGCTTTGGTTGATTAGGAGAGGAGGAAGATGGTGCGGCTTCTCCTCGAACAGTGGAGGGACTGAGTGGTCTAAACCGAAGCCGGTGTCGACAACACCGAAGCCGAGGGTTCTGTAATCGGAATCGTGAAAGACAGGGGAGGAGGAGGTTCGGAGAATGGTGTTGAGTTCGAGAGAAGGGTCTTGAGAATCTCCCATGATGAGTCGGAGAATGCTCTGTTCGTGGTCGTGGTCGTTGTCGTGGGAAGGCACTTGCTCCCAATCTCCCAAACCAATAGGTCCGCATTGCTCATCGGTGGTGACGTCGCCGGAGATGGCAGTGGGTGTGCCGCCGCCTCCGACGGCGCTGTGACCGCCGTGAGAGGAAGACACCGTGGAAGAGGAGGTTGTGAGAGGGCTCAGAGAGTCGAGAACAGAGGTGGGCTCCGAGGAGGGGGCTTCTTCTCTCAATTTGCGGCGGCCTACTAAAAGAGGGGACGGTGGTGGATCGGAGAAGGAAGAAGAAGAAAAATAAGAGAAACAAGAAATACCAGGCCACCCTTGAAACTCTTCAAAGGGTAGGGGCATTTCAACACACACACAGTAGCAACCAAATCAGAGACTTCTTAGGAGTTCTTGTGTGTTTGTTGTTGTTGTTGTTGTTGGGGTAGGAAAGAGGAAGAAGAAGAAGAAGAAGTTTTGTGTGGTATATGGATGCGTGCAAGAAATTAAAGTGGCTTCATCCTTCTCTCTCTCTTCTTCTTTTTAGTTTCTTGTTTTGATTAGGCTTCTGTACTATTTAACAAATTACTATTAGCTTTGCTCTGACAAATGTTGATGTTATTAACTCTTTCTCTTGTGCTCTCTAATCTACCATATGTCTTCTCTTCCTTCACCACTCTCTCACCACGCGCGTGTCTCTCCCCTTTTCTTTCATTATCTCTTGTTCTTAGAGTTTGCATAACATTTTCTTGGGACCGATTTCTTTCTTTTTTCAATCAATAGTTGTGAAATTATGTAATATACTTTAATCTTGCTCTTAACGGTGTCCATATTTCGATGTTGTTTTATTTTATGGGTCATATATTGGGTATGTTTTTGTTTTCTTATAACTTGTTTTTATGATAAAAAAAACTTTGTGGCTTACAAACTAAATTTGGGATATTTTGTGTTTTCTTTTCTTTAGTCTTATTTTATCTCAAAGGTGCTGTCGTTTTTTTCCTTTTGGGTGATATTTGTCCACAATTGGGTGTCTTAGGGTTTGGACAAGCTTTTGGATGATTTTATCAAATGAACCAATCAAATCACCCAATCCATTCTAGTGGCTAAACCACACATCGCAATGGCTCCATTTCTTTTGTTTTTGATACGGACATAATTTAGAGTCATAATTCTAAACCAAGTGGTGAATGTATATACCTTGGAGTTACATCAAAATATCTGTTTTATTTTCTTGTTTTAATATAAACGAATGCTCGTTAGCTAGCCAAAATATCTATGAAACATTCACGTACTAGTTATAGAGAAAGAGTTACATGTATATATAGTAAATATACTTTATTTGGTTCATCTTGTTTTAGGTGAAAAAAGTGACTGATCAAGATATGCTAGTGATGTTTCTTCTAGGACAAGTTAAATGCACGAGCTGGAGATTGAGAAAGAAAGTGGGATAGTCCTTTATTGAGCAGACAATGGATGAATATGGCAAAGTCACCAATCACCATTTCTACCAATGGAAAACTCTCTGATTATATAACAATGAATAATGCAATCAGAAACAACCAAAAAGAGAGGTGGGTGATTCCAACTTGAAGACAAAGTCGGACCAGTTTTGTTATGTAAATGAAAAAACTTTTATTTTCTTATGCCAAACATTTTTATCAATATGAATTATGTCAGATTCTAAATGTATCTTTGATATGCCAATTTTGTAAAACACAATATATTTGGTTTTTATATTGTAACTTTAGTCCCATGTATCTTATAATACTTGTTATATACATACCAGAAAATGCTTGATGATAACTTACTTTATAACAATAAGAAAATGTTCACTTTTTAGCTATATTAGAAGACCACTCTTTAGTTATATGATCCATGTTCCCATGTGATTTGCTAACTACTACTTCTCACACTTTTCTCCCTTACATGCTTATTGTAAGTCTCGAAATGATCTTGTGATTATTGCCCCCTTCTAAATAATGATATATCATATAAGAAATGTGAAAAACTGAATTTTAGATATATTAATTCCATCAATGATATATATAATGTGAATTCAGTGAAATGTATAATTCCGTCATTTATCATTGAATATATGTATATATATGGGTTTGCTTCGTGATGGTGAAGTAATTAGTGGTGAAAACATGTTCTTTTCTCTTTTCTCAAGGCACCCTTTAAAACAAGCAAACACCCAACCCCACTCAATTGGATAGTTATGAGAAATTAAATATACTTTTATACAACCCTTAATCACTTTATAAAGATTTCAGCTTATTGATCCTCCTAAGTTCGGGTTTATATGAAAAGAGTTATGATTTGCTATGCCATCATTAGAGGAAAACTAAATGAAAGTCATCTAAATATATTAATCCTGTCTAACAATTATGCAAAGAAAGGATGACGTGATATAATTTGTATGCATGTAACTATATAAATGATTGCTTCATTCATTTTGTATTAGAATTTAGGATAATGATTAGATTAGACAAAAAAATATCAATTATTATGAGGAGATCACATGGGACTTATAAGAGAAAGAAAGATTGGAGATTTATCCTATCTCATTAGCCCAAAGTAATGATAATTATGATTTAATAAACCAACCATGATCGGCGGGAAGTCATTAACAATTACCACCACAACATAAAGTTGGTAAGGGTATTTCTCCTCCCTAACTATACTACTCCTTGTTTCCTTAATCATTCATCTACTATTCTAATCAGAATTCTCATTTTATTATGACTACACTATAACACGACGTACCTTCTTTTTTGTTGTCAAACGTTGTAAGTTTTATTTCAACCTTCACCACCAAGAATAGCAAGAGAGCATGCCACAACATTGGCTAATTTCGGAACATAATCAAAAGAAATAATGTGGAAAGAATTTGTGATCTATCGAATATAAAAGAGAACTCCAAACAACTGTGATCGTCTCTCTTGTTGAGTTTTTAATATTCTCACAAACGGTTTAATCTGTCGCGAGTTGGTAAACTAGCTGGCCAGGTTTTGCAAAAGAATGTGTAATATGTTTGTTTACTAGTTTGTATGCATGTAAATATATACAAACTTTCATTCATTCATTTTGTATAGAGTTTAGGATATTTTGTTTACCTTTACTTGATTTTTTTTAATTAAAACGTACCTTTACCTTTAATTTTTCCCACAAAGATTTCAATTCTTTAACCTCAAAAATCAACAGCGACCAAGAAACAAAAATCTTAAGAATAAACAGCGTAAAAAATGGGTAACGAAAGCAGGAAGATCAATTACAATAAAACAAGAAACTATCTCTTAACAATAGCTTTATGATCAGCAGACGAATCCCTTAGGAACTTTCTTACCACAAGAGTTGAGAATCAAAGAGAGAGCAACCGGAATTTTAACGGGAGTGACTCCGAGAATGTTGGCTTTAAGGGCGGTGCATAGACAAACGGCGGCTTCAAGATCAACCACACCTTTGACGAGTGAGCAACACTCTTTGCTCGGTGGTGTACCGATAGTCTCGTAAACCAGACCCAACCAGCTCCCACACACTCCGAACTTGAGCGTGTCTCTCGGACATTTCATGGTCGCTTGTTTTGTCGGAGGAGGAGGGCATGTGGCTTGTTTTGTCGGAGGAGGAGGGCATGGCTTAACCGCGTGACCAAAGAAGAATGTTACGTTGAGGAGTAGCAAGATGAGAAGTGGTCTCAAAGCTTTCGAGATGGCCATTATCTTTATGTTGAAGGCTAGAAGCTATGGCTACTATAGAAGAAGAAGAAGATGAGAGTAGAGTAGCCTTTCATTTGCTTTCTTTGTTGGGGGCATTTATCATAGTTATCTTGTGGCTATCATTGTTTGTGTTATCTCTATTCCATAAAATATGATTCGTAAATAATAACATTTCAATATTCTAGATCTTCTACATAGATCCAAAGCTCAAGCTACGTTAAAACATTCAATTTCTTTTTTAGTTTGTAAATATCAAAACTAAAACATTAGGCAAAATATGATTAGGTTTTAAGCATTTAATCCAAAATATGACCAAATTGTTAGGTTAACCTCTTTGAGTTTTGACAACTTTTGACGAAATTCTAAATTCTTGTTTTTTGGCTTCATGACACTCTTCTATGCCACATTAACTAGTAGGAAAAATTTAATTTCCACTTTAGATGCATTTGATTAGGTTTTCAGCATTTTATTCAAAATATGACCAAATTGGTAGGTTAATAACCTCTTTGAGTTTTGACAACTTTTAACGAAATCGTAAATTCATGTTTTTTGACTTCACGACACTCTTCTATACCACATTAACTAGTAGAAAAAATTTAGTTTTCACTTTAGATGCATTTGATTAGGTTTTGAAGCATTTTCACCAAAATATGACCAAATTGGTAGGTTAACCTCTTTGAGTTTTGATAACTTTTGACGAAATCGTAAAATTCATGTTTTTTGGCTTCACAAAACTCTTCTATTCCACAATAACTAGTAGGAAAAATTTAATTTCACCTTTAGATGCATTTGATTAGCTTTTCAGCATTTTCAGCATTTTCTCCAAAATCAGACCAAATTGGTAGGTTAATAACCTCTTTGAGTTTTGACAACTTTTGACGAAATCGTAAATTCATGTTTTTTGGCTTCACCACTCTTCTTTACCACATTAACTAGTAGGAAAAATTTAATTTCCACTTTAGATGCATTTGATTAGGTTTTAAGCATTTTCTCCAAAATCAGACCAAATCGGTAGGTTAATAACCTCTTTGAGTTTTGACAACTTTTGACGAAATCGTAAATTCATGTTTTTTGGCTTCACCACTCTTCTATACCACATTAACTAGTAGGAAAAATTTAATTTCCACTTTAGATGCATTTGATTAGGTTTTAAGCATTTTATCCAAAATATGACCAAATTGGTAAGTTAACCTCTTTGAGTTTTGACAACTTTTGACGAAATCGTAAATTCATGTTTTTGGCTTCACGACACTTTTCTATACCACATTAACTAGTAGGAAAAATTTAATTTTCACTTTAGATGCATTTGATTAGGTTTTCAGCATTTTCTCCAAAATATGACCAAATTGGTAGGTTAGCCTTTTTGAGTTTTGACAACTTTTGACGAAATCGTAAATTCGTGTTTTTTGGCTTCATGACACTCTTCTATACCACATTAACTAGTAGGAAAAATATAATTTCCACTTTAGATGCATTTGATTAGGTTTTCAGCATTTTCTCCAAAATATGACCAAATTGGTAGGTTAACATTTTTGAGTTTTGACAACTTTTGACGAAATCGTAAAATTCATATTTTTTTGCTTCACGGAACTTTTCTATTCCACAATAACTAGTAGGAAAAATTTAATTTCACTTTTAGATGCATTTGATTAGCTTTTCAGCATTTTCACCAAAATCTGACCAAATTGGTAGGTTAATAACTTCTTTGAGTTTTGACTAACTTTTGACGAAATCGTAAATTCATGTTTTTTGGCTTCACGACACTTTTCTATATTATTTAGGAGGAGCAAAATTCAGAAATAATCTGTATCAAATTATTGAGAAATCTTTTCTGATCACTGGAAGATATGATTGTTGTTTATTATTAAAAAAATATCCATTGATATACATGAGATCTTATCTAGTAGAGGAATGGACCCTTGGAGGGCAAGTTAATTTATTTTCCTAAGAACTTGTAAATCAAACCACTTGGAGAAGAAGTTAATGAGAAAACAAAGACCTGACTCTCCTCCAAGCAAGCAAAAGTATATATATATATCAACAAAAATTCAGGACACACAAACACACACAGCTTTCTAATTTTCTCGGGAAGAAAGAAGAATGGGTTTCATAAGAACCTACTTCTCCTTCATCTTTGGAACCGTCAGTGGGATCTATATAGCGCAGAGCTACGATGTTCCAAACGTTGAGAAAACGGCTCGAGCTGGCTATTCCATGGCCAAGCAAATGGAAGAGAGATACCGCAAGGCAAAGACCAAGCAGTCCACACAAGATCTCGAAGACTAAATAATCTTCTACCTAGATTAGGTTTCAATTTAAGCAATACTTCTTTGTATAATTAATTTCTTTCATTCTTTCTTTCTTTCTTACTTGCAACAACTTTTTTCATTATCTTAATCAAACCCAAATCTCATACTTGAGATCTTTACTACATACTCATATCAATAACAAGAAATCTGCCACAAAATCACCTGTTCTGGTGCTACACCTACTGATTTTACATCTTAAAAGGAAAACCCAAATAGAAAGAACACTTCAACTTTAAGAAAATCTTTAGTCAAAAAATACTCTCTTTTTTTTTTTTTTTTATAAAATGGTTTTAGAGAACTTTGATGATAAAAAAAGTATGATGAATCTAAGCAACACCATAGCGTTGTATCATGTCCGGTTCAAGATGTAGCCAATCAGGCAGCCGAGCAGACCCACCAGCACCATCAACAGCAAGGAGTATCCACCCGCCTGCTTCTTGCTTGATTCTTTCTTCAGCATATCCTATATACACAAACGTTTATATAATATACTCCTTTATAAAGATTAAGCAAATGACAAGTAGATCAATCAATTACGCCACGTACCAGTTCCTGTTTGAGCTTCTGACTCTGATGAATAGCAATAGTCTTCTCATCCGTCAATTTGGAAATCATGGACCATGCCTGAGCAAACACAATAATGTTGAGATTAATTACTCCACTAAATGTAGAATCCAAAAGACAAGATTGTATGTAATGTTACCTCTGAAGATCTCTCGTTTGTTTCGTCTAGCGTTCTTGAAACCTGAAACAAGAAGATGCACTCGGTTTACCAACTATCTCTCTCTCTATGTAACAATTCGCATATTTAACAATCTCACGTCATCAAAGGTAGAGCCAGTGTCGTTGAGGGAAGTCCTAGGAGAGTTGCCTTCTTCAGAGCCTTCAGGGACAGGGGAAGGTGGGTTAGCAGGGATGTAAACAACCCGCAATTTGAAATCCTCGATCACTCTACCGTCCTCCTTGTTGAACTGCAGAACCAATTAATCAAAATGTAAAAAAAAAAGAAAATATATAATCCTGAGAAGCATAGAGAGTACAACAAACCATATCAGCGAGTACATCTCTGGAAGTGGTACCATCAGAGACAATAACAGTCTGAACAAGGAACTTGTCTTTGCATTGCATCTCCAGAGGTGCCTCTCTTTGAGCTTGCATCGTCACTGACACAAAACAACATCATCATCAAGTGAAACTGGAGCCAAACATGTTGCTGAAATTGAAAGAAAAAAAAAAGAATGTAAACCTGTAACATCGCAGGAATCTCCAGGTAAGACAACACCAGTGTTTGGACGGACACAGTACTTGCGAGGATTGGTTGTTTTCACCTGTTTTTATTTATTTGAACAAATCAGCATCCACAAACATGACCAATCATCATTTACTCGAAAGAAAGAAACCTTAAAAGCGACATAATTGGATGTCTTGTTGGTCAATTGCATCGTACATGAGCTCTGCCTCCTCGCCTCAACTTCACCCAACAACCAACAAACAACCGTAATCAAAACAACCAACAAGAAGAAAGCAATTCAAAATCCATAAAAAAAACATACAAGGGAACTTGAGCTCTGTAGGATGGATATTGACTAGATCTCCGGTCGTCATGATTTCGCTCTTCGGTTTCGATGTTGGATTTTAGGGTTTACTACTACTTGCCCAATCGAATCAAATTTTGATTTGATCAAAGAAGAAGAAATTTTGAAAAACTGCATTATATTTTTGTTTTAATTTTGGTAAGACAATATTAAATGAAATCGACGGTCAAAGATTGACTGTGATATTCCCTGCGTGAACGGCCGTTACGCTAACCCGTCGAGAGCGTCGCTCCCACGTCAGTCCAAAGCAAAGCGTTTTATGTTTATGACCGAAATAACCCTAAAGCTCCAAGAGACACTCCTTTAAATATCTGAGGGTACCTGTGGTATTTCCTTCAAATCGGTCCTCATTTTTAAATGTGATGGGCATTATTTAAAGACCGGTTTGAAAGTCAAAATCTATATTTATTTGGTCCCCTATTTCTATTTCTCTAACCGTGACGTTTCCAGACTTTTTGTCCAAAATGGATCTAATGTCACAAACTGCTTTTGGGCTGAGCAAAGCCCAACTAGTTTCACTTCACTTTATAGTATTTTCTTTGTTGGTTCTTCTGACTTCGATTTGTAATTTAGTTGTATAGGCAGTTTTTGAAAAGATAATAAGAGAGTTGGGCTATTCACTGTTCATAATTTGAAGAATAGGTAGTTTTGTACTGTTTGTGTAATAGAGAAAATAGACGGAAAAGACAGAAATGCCCTGAAAGAAAAGACAAAATACAAAGGTGTACAGAATTGTGTACACTGTCTTTCGAAATTGTCCACCGTGTACATTCTCCGGTACACCATCTTCCGGTACATCGTCATGTACACCCTCCGGTACACCGTCTTGTACACCGCTCTGGTATACTGTCATGTACACCGCTCTGCACACCATCCGATACACCGCTCTGCACACCATCCGATACACCGTTCTCTACATCGTCTAGTACACCGTTCTATACACCGTCGTGTATACCGCCTCGTACACCGTTTTGTACATCTTCCGGTACACCGTCTTGTACACCGCTCTAGTATACTGTCACGTACACCGCCGTGTGCACTGTTCGGTACACCGCTCTGCACACCATCCAATACACCGTTCTCTACACCGTCTGGTACACCGTTCTATACACTGTCATGTACACCGTCGTGTATACCACCTCGTACACCGTTCTGTACACTAGCGGTACACCATCATGTACACCATCCTGTACCTCGTCCGGTACACCGTCTTGTGCACAACCACGTGTACACCGTTCATGTACGATCGTATATACTTTCCGATCACCACTCTCCCCTTGATTTTGTTCAATTTGCAATCCGTTTATTTTCTATTAACTTTGCAATTTCTATTCAATTTCCAATTTGATTCATTCCATACTAATTAAATTAAAATCCAATTTGATAACAAACACACATCATCTTAAATTTATAGCTAAATTATCCAATAATTATAATAAAGAAAAAGTTCAACGAAGAAAAAATCCTTTCTAAAGCGAGATTAGAAAAATCAAACAACATAAGTATTGAAAATTTGTAGATCCGACCAAAACAAAATGAAGATCTTCAATTTCATGAACACTACTCAATCACCAATATAGGGGTTTCAAATCTCAAGAATTTAAAACAAAAACATGAATCCATAGAAACGAATTTTGTGGAGATGACTCAAACAAAGTCGGGTAATCATCATCTTCCCCAAATCAACCGGAGTTCTGGCCGGATTTCATGAAAGGTCCGGAACCTCCTCATGAAACTCAAGATCTCTCGGTGATAAATGTCTCGGTAGCTTCGATTATTATGAAGAAGTAAAGCTTGATATCTATAAAAGATTGATAAAAGATTTGGAGAATAATCAAAAATTTGAAAGCAGGTCTTTTTTCTTTTTAAAAAAATTTACAATCAAATTTGTTTGAAATCACGTTCTTTCTAAAATAAATATGGGTTTTATGTATGAAATTTTATGAAGATAAGTAAGAAAGTGGTATGAAGAATTTTTGATTAATGAAATTGTGAAGAAATCAAAAATTAAGCTAGGGAAGAAGAAGACGATAGGAGAGAAGGATTAGATCTAATCCATTTGTTGTTTTGTGTATTATTCTTTTAATAAATAACAAAAGCAGAATGACATATTTGTAAATAAATACAATTCATCAGGTATTTGTTTAGTCTAATATGAGAGCATTTTGTGAAACTACCCATTCTCCAAATAATGAATAGTGAACTACCCATCCAACTAATTATAGTTTTGAAAACTACCCACTCAGCCAATTTTTTCTATAAATATCGACTTCCAATATGATATCACATCATTCATTTATGGTGAAGCTATCTAGTAGTAGTTACTCTCTACTGCTTTTTTTTTTAATCAAATTAAATATATACACGGCTTATATGTCACTTAGCAAGATCAAGACCTTTCCAACGGGAAAAATTATATTAGTTCCGAAATTCCTTACAAGAAACAGTCTCCTGATATTCGATTAACCCTCAAGTTCATAATAATAATAATACGTTAAGTTTGAGATGAAATTAACCACATTTCATTTGAAGATTAAAAGTTGATGAGAAAGAGCCTAATTATGGGTCACCCCAACATTGGCAGCTGCGCCATAGAACCCTTCTGATCTTCCCAACATCACATCCTCTCCTTCCTTCATTTTAAAACGGGACATTTATTTCATTTTTACAATAAACTCAAACATGTTTTCAAATTAACTAGTAGCTTATAAGTTAAACATGTGTGTAAAGTAAAGATAGTAACCTGCTGGCGCACGTTAGCCTTCTTGGTGGGAGGATGATCAGGCATGAGACCAAAGTGTATGTGAGGGAAATGCGCCCACTGTTTCACACATTATGCATACACCCCACAACGTTAGCTAACACATATAAACAGTTACATGACTGGTTTTAATCGAACTATATACTTGGCTTTAAATTAGGTCTATATATCTCATCCGTGTATGTCTAGCATGTGAAAAGGTATATATATGTTTGCATTGTGTTCAAACTTAAGCCAAAGACATACATATAAGTATAACATTCGAAAGGTTTTTGGTAAAAAAGAAAGAAAGAATGAACAGATAATATATTTGGCGAGGGGACCTTTTCTTGAACCCTAGATTAGCTCCTGAGTCTAATCTAATATATGATGGACAAGACTTATATTTCGTGGATTGATAGAGTAACTATTTTGCTTTTGTTTTCCAAAGCAACGTGGGAATCAATGTAGCTCTACAATATACAAATCAATTCCCAAACAACTAATTAGAATATATGAAGAAGCTAGCATATAGATTCAAAATTTCGTATTAAAAGAAAAAAAAAAGAAATATATATATATAGAGAGAGAGAGAGGGATGCATGTGTACATTTTTGGCAGCAGCACTGAAGGCCTCTCTGTGGCTGATATCAGGGTTGCCTGCCTTTATACGTTGGATCTCCTCCCTGCCAATTTCGATATAATCTGTCACATCCTATAGATACTTAATTATAGTACTACAATGGTTAATTAGGGAACTTATCCTTATTAAGCAATTTGGAATAATTACTTGATGAATCGGTTGTAAGCAGATGGTACTCTTTGTCGCTTCTCTGGGGCTGCTTTTCCACAAACAAACAAACAGAACATATTCAATTTCATATATTAATTTTACGAATAAAATTCTAAACTTCACATAAAATAAATATTATCACTCTCTCTCCGACTCCTTTCTCTCTCCCTCTCACTCTCACTTTGCTCGTTATCATCATCACTTCATCATTATCTTTCTTACGTTCTACCCCCAAAAATCAGTTGGCCTGTATAGGTATAGCTAGATTTCCGGGGGATAAAAGATCTTAGTTATTAATTTTCCTTTGATGAGGAAAAAAGAAACTGCACATACCCATTAACTAAAAAAATAAAACTTAGAGAAAAATATATATCAAGAAAAAGAGAGATTCTTAAGTAGGGTTCTCTATACTCTATATGTGAAGGGGTTGGATAAATGAAATAGGAAATAAATGTATGAATAGAGAGGGTTAATTAGGGTTTTAGGATTGTTTGGAGATAATAAAGAAAAGAAGATAGAATATTGTTACGTCTATTGGGTGGTGGTGGTCGAGGCATCTCCTGCAGATCCACTCTTCCGTTGCGAGCAGCCATAACCAAAGACTCGTTGGGACCCTGATGGCTCACCATCATGTTCATGTTCATATTCTGCCCTCCGTTTCGCATCTCCTCCTAACAACAAAGAAGGATATAAGCAAACTATAGCTGCCAAAATCACAAATAAATTCAAACTCCAACAAGCCCTAGCTAATAACCATTTCCCTTTTAAATGCATCAAGAATGAGATCTTAATTTATTAGATCTAACATTAATGCTAACCTTAAACGTTTCATGAATTGGAGTTTCTCGAGGATCAGCAGCGAGAAAGCCCTAATTATTACCCCATAGTTTTTTTAATGATGAAAAAAGAAAACCCTACTAAAATGTAAATGAAGAAGACATGTATACCAAAAGATTTGGAGTAGGAGGAGGAGGAGGTAAAAAGGAATGGCCAAGGTTGGAAACAGATGGAAGAAGAAGAGCTCTCATACTCACAGTCACCGACAAAAGGTTTGAGCAGTGGCCGCATCTCACCGTCACAGTCTTGAACAAACTACTCGGAGGAACACTCACCTGCCAAATATTTCATCTTCATGTGAAACCCTAGCTAGCTAGCTAGCTACAAATTAACCTTGATATTATTGTAAGAGATAAGAGAATCCAGATTTACAGCGAGGACAGTGTCACAGAAGCTGCAATGGACGTAACAGATCTGGTCCGAAGCTGAGATGTGGTCCGGTGGATAAGCTGGAGCTGAGGAGGACGACATGGACAAGCTCGACATAGACTTTTTTTTCTTTTCTTTTTAAGAAAAAAAAAGAGAAGATAGGGTTAATTTGATTTGATTGAAAAGATATGACTGATCGATCAGATAGAAGTAGATTCTCTTTCCTCCACACCTTTTGACAATCGTGTTCGTGTTGGGTTATGAACAGTAAGTACCTTAGATATATATATGTGTCAAGTACTTCTCCAGAAGTTGAAGTCCTGGGAGAGAGAAAAGAGAGAAGGAACGGTGGAGAATATAGAGGAAGATGTGGTAGAGAGAGAGATTTCTATTTATGTTAATATCATGAAGAGACACTGTACCTAAACAAATTGGCAACATGTGATGAGAAGAGGCCATTGTAGAGATAAGCTACATATACCTGCATCCTCATTTACTACCCTTGAACCGGGATTTTCCTATTCCAATCTATCCTTTTCTTCTACTAAACCGGAAATAGTCTTCCATCTACATAATAGAGCTAGAGACTCTACCTATTTGATCAAATTCCCCAATTAACTAGTTATATATGTTAGTGACTAAAATAGAACTTTTTAAAAATGGGTTGTTGTGTTTTTGATATACACAATGATGTGTCCAAGTTTTAATGTTAGAACAAATATATACATTATTCGATTTGTGTAGCATAATATACACACGACAACCAGGAACACTTTTTTAATCAACTATCCAAACCGCATATAAGCGGAAAACGATTCTCTAAAATCCGGATTAATTATCTAGTGGTGTGACACATGGAAGACTAACTTAGCCACAGGATTATGACTTTTTTGGCTAAGCATTTGTTGCATGGTTTGTATTGCACCAACATATCACAATCAACTATATTTTAACAATGGATAAACAGGGAACTCGATTTAAATCAGCTTGGTGTTGTGTTCATAGACCTAAAAACATGACTTAAACTTGGACTGATGTTGTGGTGTCTCCGCAAAATCATTGGCAAACTACACCCATAAAGTAAAAAAGAGATGTTTTTGTTTTTACATGAACTTGAAGTGAATCCAAGTCTATATAGTTTGGAAAACTGAATGTTGAGGTCATTTCACATTCTTGAAAAGGAAAAGATAATGTAAAGTAAAGGAACATCCGAAGTGAAATGTAAACTGGTTACGATTTGAATTGAATAGGGGAAAAAGAAAAGATAGTTAATATAAAAAGGAAGAAGAGAGAATGGCTCAAAGTTCGATGAAGTGGGAGAGAGAGGGAGAAGAAAGGGACTTGTGCATGGAAGTGATTAAGCAAAGGCTCATTCATCAGTTGTTTTCACACTTAAAAACATTTCTGCCACACCACTCTTTCCCTCGATCCTCGTCAATTCCATGCCTCTTTTTTATTATTGTATACTCTCTCTCTATATTCCTATGTATATCATTTTGTCATCATTGTTTCAATTTGCCCTCAAGTGTGTGGTTTCACTAAATTCCATAATTCAGGACCACCATTTGTGGTAATTCTTCTTTTTCCGTGGTAATTACTACTCCCTCCGTTCCTAATTAATAGATGTTTAAGGTAATGCACGGTAATTAAGAAAACGCATTGATTTATACGATTTACAGTTTTCAATAAAGTTTAACCAATAGTATTTCAATATTTGTTTTGGAATTTGTAAAAGTGCATAGAAAACTGTAAAAATTCTATTAATTTGGAACAAAAATTTTTTGTAAAAAATTCTACATTTAGGAACAGAGGGAGTAGCTCATAGTAAAATTCAAAATTTTACATTTTATGAAATTAGTTGGACTTTTATTTTTATGGTTATCAACATGGAGGTTGAGAGTGGTAAACCCACTTTCTCAAGAAGCTATAGACTTAAGAGGGTCAAATTCTATAGACAAATTTGTTAATACAAGATTCATTAAAGATCTTTTAATTACATAGGTAGGGTTTGTACTCTTGTTTGTCATTGTTTCATTGTTGTAAAATGAAGAGAAAAAAAGTTATAAGTTATGAACTAAATCAGAAACGTGGCGTAATCTTCATATTGAAGATACACCCATACAAATATTATGGATATTTTCTTTTCGACATAATATTGATCCAAATCATAATCTTTATATAGTTTTTGAAAATATTATATATATAGTAGTTGTTTTGGAATTTTGAGTAAAACTACTCGATGGAGTTTTTTACATCAATTATACTATCGAATTTTTTTGTTTAAACCAAAATGGTAAATAATATCAAAAAAGAAACCATGAATGCAGAGAAAGACAGAACATTAAAATCGAGGTCGACACAAGGCGTCGAAGTTGACTAATTAGAAAAGTAATAATCGCAAAATCATGCAATAGAAATTTAAAAAAAAGAAAAAGAAGAAGCTTATTTAATAACATATGTATACTGTTTCATTTCCGATTTGACCATTCATATCTCAATCTACCTTACACACACATATATAAATGTACAGAGCTAGGCATGTATAGTTGTCAGCGACGACGAGCGACAGAGATCTCTTATTTTTTCTGCTAAATTTTTTATTGCTTTGTTCTTTTCTATATATTTTCTTGAAATTATCTGATATTACTCTACAAATTGAAGCTCAATAACTTTCTACTTGTTTTGTTTTTCCACCGCCTGAATGGGTGAGAGAGAAAGAGCTGTCATTTCTCACACAAACACTTTGGAAAACAATCAACATCTTAGTGTATACTGTATACATACATGCACGTGTATATGTCTCTAATATTTTCATTAACATTCCCGTTTATAGCCACTTTTTGGCCGTGCCACCGTTTTACATTTTACCACGCCTCATATCTGTTTCAGAACTCTACCAAAAACATGACGTCTTAAAAACTTTTTATAAAGCAGATATATACTTCAAAGTTCAAACCAAAACATATACTATTATCCGAAACTGTATAATGTATTTTTTGGCACTCAAGTGATCAAAAGAAAACCACACTGATTTTTGTAAATAATAGAACTTGATAACTCTCTTTAACATCACATATTAAATCATCTACCCACTCGAACGAACTTTTGCACCACTGTTTTTGGTTTAATACTATTCTACACACAATGAAGTAACAAATTAGAAATTTGCTCAGGTATTCTTTAATGAACTAATACTACTGGATGTGGAGAAAAGAATGTATTAATAATGTATACTATTGTTATTTCTTGTGAAACATGGAGGAATAAAACGTGGGCCAACAAACTGAGGAGCGACTATTTCGCGAGGGCAATGAAACCTTTGTGAACCATAATTATATTGGCACTACAAAACCATCATTATATTGCATTTGTTACCCTACTCAAATAATTGTGTTATTTACTTCACACACTATTATGATACGGTGTGAATGTATTTTTATTTTCAAACATTTTGATTTGCCATTTCAGGCAACATACTTGTGTGGAAAACAAAAAGAGAGGAGAAGAAACAGGCCCTACAGTAGTCATAGGCTTTGAGAAAAAGAATTGATGGGCCTATAACAAGAATTTAGAGATCAAATTCTTCAAAGTCTGACTCCTTAACTCAGCAACCCAATCTACAACTACAAGGAAGCTCAAAAGTTAGAGTCAATACTAAGGTAACAATGGCTTCAAAAAACAGAAAAAAAAGAGGGACTTTAAGCGGTTTCAATATGGAATTTTCAAGTTCCTCTTGTCAAGTAACCTAAACATGACATTATCAAATTTGTTTGGCTGATGCTTAAGCGCAAAAACTACACTTTAAAATTTTCCAAATTAGCTACAGAATTTAAGCAGAGACTAATTCTAAAGTGTAAAGTTGGCATCTTTCGAATGGAAAAAAGTAGAGAAAATCATAAGCAATGAGATCTCCCTACTTAAGCTACACAAGAAACATGAAAAACAAAAACAGAGAAAGTTGAGGAACTGAAGAAGCTTTGTCTAAATCACTGAGCTCTCCACACTCTCAGCTGCAGTGTAACAAGGAAAACAGAGCAACAACAATTTTTTTTTTTTTTTGATAAATCCTATCGGCTGATCCGAAAAGCTCCGGTAGGAACGTACCGGAATGCTACAGAGTGGACTTCTCTTCGAAGAGCCACCACATTGCCTATCCCAAGTTTGGAATACTTTCCGACTAATGCCAGGGGTAGCCGGATCGCCTGTTACCGGACTACCAGGTAAACTGCCTGGGCCTTTGGCCCAAACCCAGACTTCCCACATGGACATGATTTTGTTTCTAGGGAGACTCGAACCCTGGGGAAGTGTTGTAGCACATTCCCAAGTCTCATCTACCACTAGACCACGGCCATGTGGGCAGCAACAACAGATTTCTCCAAACCAAAGCTCACGCTTTGAAAGATGAAAAGAGAAACACTTTTGTCGGAAATGAAAGAAAAGCCGTTAACTTCCCGGCCGTCTCACAAGTCCAAACAAATCAGAAAGAGCAAAAAACAGAACATCAAAAGAAATATTTGATTTGATTTAGATTTTCAAGAGTGCTTCTTGTTACAGATTTTCCTTCTATATAACCAAAATACTAGGAACTTGATTCTCGTTTCAGCAACAAAAAAAAAGAAGCTAAGCTGAAACATTCGTTGATCCACATCCCCGATGCAAACTAAACTAATCCTTCTTCTACCAACACTGATCAAGATTCACTCAGTTCATCAAAAAGTAGGAGAAAGAGCACACACGAATTTATAATACTTGGGGACAGTAAGCACGGCATCAAGCCACTCGACCTCTCCCCACATCTCCTTAATGCTGCGTCTTTCGAGATTAATCACCGCACACCAAATCTTCTTATCCTGATAGCCACTACAAGGTAAATACTTGTCCCACAAAACCACCAACTTTCCACCATATTCAGCCAATTGAACACAACTATACTTAGCAAACTTTGGCAATCCTTTCAAACCCACCAAACGTATCCAATGTCCTAACTTAGAATCGTAACATTTGATTCCATGTAGATTATTATAACAATATAGTATGTTATCTACCACGCAATAAGAAGCCTTTGCCCATCCAAACTCCAAAGAAGTTAACCCTTGTATTACTTGCCATTTTTCTTCTTTTGGCTTGTAAGCCACACTCTTATGCCCAAACATGTAGATTTCTCCATCAATCACGGCGCTCTTTTCAATCCATCTTTCGCAATGATCTGCAAAAGGGCCCAAGACAAACTCCCAAGTTTGGGTGTTGGGATCAAATACCTCCATCCATTTAGAGGGAATGCAGTCTTCTTCGCGGCATCCTCCTGCTACATAAATCTTTCCATCAACAACAGTAGCAGCTGGAAAATTCCTCAGCGTCTGCATTCTTGGACCCTCGTGCCAAGTGTGAGATTGACAATCCAAGATGTTTATAAGTCCACCAATGTTGTATATGCTTGAACCAACAGCTACCTGGACTAACCATTGCGCAGAAGGAGAATGTGGGATTGGGAGTGCAGCCAAAACATACCCACTTGAAGACGACTTCTTCTTCCTAGTGTTGTTTTTGGTTAAGGTTGGTTTTAAGCAGAGAGTGAACCAGAGAGGGTTAGGGTCAGTAGGGAACTGTAAGCAAACATAGAGACAACTCTCCGTGCGGTTTAAGAGTGACCGTGTCTTGTAAAGCTCCGGTGAAGCAAGGAGAGAACCAAAGCTCTTTGAGACGAGCGAGAGAGTTGGGTAATACAATTTAGAGACTCGGGCAAAGCAACTCACAAGTAAATCATCTGAAAGTGACGGGTTTGGAGTCTGCGACGGAGACGGTTCGTTTTTCTTCTTCTTAAGAGACGGTTTCTTCTTCGTAGTCGTCCTCTTCCTCTTCTTCATTGCCGAATTTAGCAGAGACCAAATTCAAACTTTTGATTTCTTCATTTTTTAGGGATTTTGACTTTTCATTTCTTCTACAAAGGCCTCGTGGTTAGCTTTTTGAATAAAGATCAAACCATAATAAATTTTTGAAATTTGTGAGTTGTAGCCTTCGAATTTTGAATAATATCCTAAAAACATAAATTTGAAATTGTAGGTTTAATTAGATACTCTTTCACCATACCCAATAGTCGAAATAGTTTAGCTTCTATTTTGGACATATATCTTCATTTTTTGGAACTAACATCAAACCGTACTAGTTTTTTGAAATTTGTATATTATAGCCTTTAAGTTTTGAAGTATTTTGCTAAAAAAATAAAATTTGTATTTGTAGGTTTAATTAGATACTCTTTCACTATACCAAATAGCCAAAATAGTTTAGCTTCTATTTTGGACACATTTCATCGTCTTTTTGAATCAACATCAAACTGTACTAGTTTTTCGAAATTGGTGAGTTATAGCCTTCGAATTTTGAAATAATATCCTAAAAAAATAAATTTGTAATTGTAGGTTTAATTAGATACTCTTTCACCATACCCATTAGTCGAAATAGTTTAGCTTCTATTTTAGACATATTTCTTCAACTCTTTTGAACTAACATCAAACCGCATTAGTTTTTTGAAATTTGTAGGTTATAGCCTTTGAGTTTTGAAGTATTTTGCTAAAAAATAAAATTTGTATTTGTAGGTTTAATTATGAAACGACCCGACCCGTTTTTTTTTTTTTTTTAAAACAATAAGCTCTTAGTCTCAGACTAGCATTCCCATAAATGCTTGTCCTCCACAACCAAGCCACACAAACAAACAATCAACAGCGGATAACACAATAATTAAACCAAGTATTCCATTTCATTAAAGATACTAAACCAGTTCCACACATTACCAAATCACTAAAACCAACAACCTAGCGGAGTTCTAAAACAGAAAGGAAACAATAACAAATCACACAGCAACACCAAACCGAGACCCTAGATCATCTCCCTCTTCGTTGCCATGATTCCACGATCACAATTTGCCTTTACCTGCACCACATGGTTAAAAGAGATGCGTGAGTATTATCACAAATACCCAGTGAGACGGTCCTCCCATCTACGACTGCGCACACAGACGCGATGGATCCGCTCAGGCAAACACGCATCAAACAATACACAAAACAATCACAACAACACGGCTCAACCACAGCCCAACAGGCAGCCTGTCGATCGACACTACCACTAGGTGTCGATCGACAGCCCTGTTCACACCTGTCGATCGACACACCCACGGTGCCTGTCGATCGACAGCTCAACTGGACCCTGTCGATCGACACAACCTCTAGGTGTCGATCGACAGCTCCTCGATCACCTGTCGATCGACACAACCTCTAGGTGTCGATCGACAGCCTCGTGTGACCCTGTCGATCGACACACCCTAGGGCTGTCGATCGACAGGTCGTCGCAGATTCATAGGAGATCGATCAATTATCCTCTCGGATCGACTCCTCCTCTGCGATAACACGAAACCTGCACAACAAACACAATCCAACAATCCATACACCACAAAACACACATAAACAACATCAATCATCACAATCAATCAGTTTTAACCTACCACCATACAACCCTAACGAATCC
>LT669793.1:88981-151973 GCA_900128785.1 Arabis alpina
CATATGTTTCGAGGCTCATTCTCGTCTCCGAGACCCTGTTTATGGCTGCGTCTCTCACATCGTCTCTCTTCAGCAACAGGTCTCTCTAAATTCATTTATTTAATTAATTCAAGTTATATTCTTAATCATTTTCTATGAGAAGAAAGTTTGATGGGAAATCGCAACAGTTTTTTTAGTCGATCTACTGTCTTTATGTCGTGACGTTGATCAGTTCTTTTATCATTTTCCAAGAACTTAAATCATGTTTTAAAATGTTTTTTTTTTTAACTTACTCTTCAAAGTACAATATTAGTCTTTTTTTCTTTTTTTTCTTTTGATCTATTCATGTCTATCTTATGCATATTACTCTTTCTTAAGGATTCACGAAATTTTGTGTCTAGTGTTTTGTTTAATTCCAGTGTGTTCTTCTTCTTTTTCTAGGACATTTTTTTGTTGCTAAGATCGGCCTGAAAACCAACTCAGCATATAAATAATATAATACTTTGTTTAAAAAATTATAATTTCAATTTTTTTTTTGAAAATTATAATTTCATAATTGGGTTCATGTTTTACCTTTTAGGTAAAGATATGTCTTTGTATCAAATGACGTGTCTATGAGTCTATATACATATGATTTAGAATAAGTTGATCTTTGATCATCATATTTGCATACGATTTAGTAATCGTAGTTTGTTAAGAAAGTATGCATAATTGTGTGAGTGTGTGTGTGTGTGTATCACATCATCCGATGCATTGCATAATAGATGAAGGTCTCTTTTTTTTTCCCAAATGACTAAAGTTGAAGTTAATTAATTAAATAGGACTAAGGAAGCAAATGAACATTTAGCATATGCATTTAGACATTTAGTTGTATTGTTTAATGTTTGCAAAGTTGTTTTCCAAGTTAATCAATTCCATTCAAATGACAAATCTTCCTCTGTTCGCAACAACAAAATACTGTATACATTGCATTTCCAATTAAATTGATGTTAGCAAAGGATAATTTTAGTATTACAAGCAAGCCTTCATTTATAAACAAATATAAATCTTAGTGTGTTTTGGGTTGTTAATAGATTGTTTTATTCTGCATAAATTTTTCTAAATCGGTGTTTTTGATTGATCAATTACTCCTGGCGTGAGTTTTTGGAATTAGTGAATCAAAACATTTGCACGGATTCGGAAACTCTTCCAATAATTAAATATTGCTAGAAATATTTTTGTCTAGATTAATACTATCTCTCTTAATTTGTTTTTGGCGTTATTATCAGTTACAAGCATATATATCTACTTTTGTATGATTTACACTTTGTTAAAAAATGAAAAACAGGTGTTAAGTTTGCAAAGTGAGCTTTCATATCTACAAGCACACTTAGCAACTCTAGAACTGCCACAACCACCGCCAGCTCCGGCGACTTCTTCCTGCTCTCCACCGCCTTTTTCCATATCCGACCTCCCTACAATAACTACATCGTCAGTTTACGACCTCTCCTCCATATTCGAACCCATGTCGTCCACGTGGGCCATGCAGCAACAACAACCACGACCGTTGGATCAATATTATGGCGTGCCATCATCGTCCAATATAGGCGGAGGGGGCGAGTTCCAAGCTCTGGCGCGCGAGTTTATTCACGGTGGTCAAATGCCAACTCAGCCACCGCCGGGAACCAGTGGTTCTGCCTCAAGAGTGATAAAACGAGAGTAATTGTTGGTTAATTTGGACCATGCATGTGAGATCTTTGTTATAGGTAGTCCATATGTTTCTCCCTTGTTATTATAATATTTATACTTGGTCGAATTCGTATTTAAATTGGTACTAGAATGTTCATTAATATATAAGAACTATATATGATTTACAGTTGGTTGGAGTAGTTTTCGCATTGGCAACCTTCTTGTGTTTATCTTTTCGTAAATATTATTAACTCTGTTGGACTTGTATATAAATATATCTTTTTGCTGCATTGCGAGTATATGATGGCCCAAACCACTATATAAATAGGAGTATGATGAAACCTGAAAGCAAAGGGAAGAAGAGTAAGAGCGAGGATGATTCTAGTTTCAACCTAAGCTCGCTCAAGGAAGCCATAGGCTCGGTCAAAAAGAGTAGTAGTAGTGATCCTTTTGATCTATCTTCATTGTCGCGTGTTTTGCCTAAGGCGAGGAAGGAGAGGCATCTTTGTCAACTAAGAGAAAGACCAATCAGTGAACAATCATTATTGCAAATCCTCTTCAAAGACGACGACGACGAAATACGCAAATTCTTAGCTTATTTTTATTCTTAACTTATTCTCCCTTACCAATTAGTTAGTTTTTATTTATTTCTATGGAAGAGATGCAGATGAGAGAAAATAAAAACAAATTTTCTTCAAACTGTTTTCTTAGATTTTCAAGAAGTTATCCATCAGATTTTTAATAAAGATACAATATCACTATACAACTGGGATCAAGAGTGTACTTAGTCCTCTCTATGACTTAAATCGGCATCTGAGTCTATGGATGATTCGCGATGAATGAAGGACGGATATTCACCCTCGTCGTCATGGGGTGGCTTATAGTCTTTACCTCTCCAAATCACGACCTGCTCCTTGTCGAATGTCACCAGGATGCAAGGGACCAAATCCTTCACACAAAGTTTGATGTTAGTGTATGTCGAACACAGTAACATGAAGCTGAAAAAGAGTGAAAAGAGACAGAGAGAAACATCTCACCCTAAGCTTTGCTCCGATTTTCTTGTAATCCTTTTTCTCTAGTCCCAAGCAATCAATTCGTACCAGCTCACTCACGAGGAAAGCGTCTCTCACCATCGGAACAAGACTACCGTAATAGCCATTCTTGGCTGAAACAAAAGATTTCCGGCAAAAGTGATCAATGATACTGATTGATCCCACCAGCATTCAAATTATAAAAAAAGGCAGGGAAAGGTTCTGGACCTAGTTTTGTCAGGGCAGGAACCGCTAATCCTTTCTTTCTCATTGCTTTCGTCTCTTCAATGCTTAGACCATCAATCGTTGTTTTAATCAGCCGAGGGTACACCGGTTCATGAGGTTTCCACAACATCAACGGAATCTTGGGCCTTTTCTTGGGATCATAGTTTCGCCCTCTATACAACACAAGGGTACCACAGTGTTTAGAGACGACCTGTCCAAACGTTTTATCCTGTAACAGCAAGCAACACAGTCCTAGAAGTCATTCTTAAGATTCCGTAATCAGCTAAATGGTTCAAAAGACAAACAAGACAACATAAACCATACACTTAAGATAATATATAGGGATACCTCAAGTTGGAAGATAACGTTCTTCATATCGAGAGTTGGGACTCCAAGACATTTAACCCGAACCGCTTCAGAGTGTTTCCAATGATTATAAATATCATTCAGCATATTGTGAGTCAAGCCATCTCTCCCTACACAAACACACCCCCAAAGCAACCACTTAGCACATAAACACACACTATACCAAAATCATGAGCAATCAAAATACTCAATATGTATCATTGTTCCACAATAAGAGCAATTCATAACAAGGTTGCAATGAGGAAATACCGAGATTGACTTGCTGTTTAGTTTTGTTCCTTTGACACAGCTCAACAAGAAACTTCCTTTCAGCTTCAGTGAGCGAAGCACCTTGAATCTTCTCCCTCACTTTCTTCCTTTTCTCTTCCAGCTTCGGATCCTCAACTCCATCCACCGACTCTACCTTCGGATCCACCGCCGGAGCACAGACACCTGTCCATTCCCGGTCCAATCGATCAGGACCAAACGGAGAGTACTTAGGTTCTCTCAATCCAATCGGCCTCACATTTGAGCTACTCTCCGTGTAACTGAACCGAAAATCGAACGGAAGATCGGAGTGAACCTTCTTCACACCTTCCAGAGACGAAGGTGGACGGTATTGCGGCTTCGGCTTCTTCTTATGATTATTAGGGTTAGGATTCTCGGAGGTTGACGATAAAGGCGGTGGTGGTGGTTGAAAATTGTAATGCTCTCGGAGCCGTGACGTGGAGGAAGAGTCTGAGATTGATTCGCCGGAAGAAGCGGCGTGAAGGCGGCGCGTGAGGAGCGTGAATGATCGATTGTGGCGGGAGAGACGACGAATCAGTGACATCGGAACCTCTTCCGCTTTGATTTTGGGGTTTACAGAAATGCTTACTTGCTAGTGGTCAAGTCTTATAATGGGCCGTAAATGGGCCCAATGTATATTTAGACCCGACCCAATTCAATGAGGACAATGTTTACTCTTTCCTATAATAATCTTCCAAATTTATGGTAAACGTTAATGTTGGAATTGAGTGAAGAATTGAACGACTAAAGACTTGAGCTAATCAAGTATATAATTGATGGTGACATTATACGAGTTTAATGTGACATGCTTTATAAGAGAAACATTGAGCCTTACAAGACAATATATCAACATTGGAAAACTTTAAAGCTATTACTAGAGAGTTTATATAGTAAAAACTTTTATTTTCTTGAATTTGAATCCAAGTAAGCAACAATTTTCTTTTGTTCCTACTACACCTAGCTATATGGATATAATTATACACAATTAGATGTCGCAAGTGGCCACTCTTTTCCTTCTAAGATACCATATGAACTAATATTTCTAACAAAATTTAATAAAAACTATACAATTTCGCATGTGTGGTCTAATGCGGCTTAATTTAAACTAAAAGTTTAATTATTAAATCTCTACATAAGGCATAAGGTATTCTTGTTCTCTATTAATAGAGGAGAATGTGTCATCTTCTCATAACTCAAAAGCCAAACTTATCATATACACAATACTACATATGGGAAGATCAAATTGTTCATGTCACCATCATCTTCTTCTTGCTCTTGTCATTGTTCTTCTTGATACTATTTGGATATCGTCAAGATATGCTTCAGCCGCAGATGAACATGTAAAGGTAATTATCTATACAAATTTTCCTCATAGCTTCTTTGTCATTGGATTGCAAAGGAGATCGAATTTACTCTTGAGAAACTCTTTTTAAAGGATTTCTATATCATTTATTTGGGAGATCGACCGGATGACAGAGACGAAGCTATCAAGACACACATAAACCTCCTCTCGTCCTTGGATATAAGGTAGGCAATGCATCATATTCTAAACCAAATTAATGTGTAACATTATATATATATAGAGTAACATTGATAATTTATGCGTATATTGTGTCTCCTACTACTTTATCAATCCAATACAAAATGGAATATTTGTTGAGAAACAGCCAAGAAGAAGCGAAAGAAAGAATGGTATATAGTTACACTAAAGCCTTCAACGCTTTCGCTGCCAAGCTTTCTCTACATGAATCTAAGAAGATGATGGGTAATTATACTCTTCTTCCACATATCATTACTCAGTTTATATCACAACTTCCATGCACAAATGAATTATGAGATTCACAAGTTATTAAATCAAGTAATAATGTTAAAAATGGTGCAGAGATGGAAGAAGTTCTTGGAGTATTCCGAAATCAATATCGCCAACTTCACACAACAAAATCATGGGATTTCGTTGGACTTCCTCTGACAGCAAAAAGACATCTAAAAACAGAGAGAGATGTTATTATTGGTGTTCTTGATACAGGTTTATAATGATGTTACTCTCATACTATTCTTGTGCAATAAGCTTGGTGTTATGCTTCTTAACATTTATAAATCTTCTATACAATAACCAGGAATAACCCCAGACTCAGAGAGCTTCCAGGACCATGGCCTAGGCCCTCCCCCTGCAAAATGGAAAGGATCTTGTGGACCTTACAAAAATTTCACCGGATGCAACAAGTATGAATTATCTTATAAATTCTTACTATAATCATCAACATTTTATCAAGATTCTTTTTAAAAATTGATCCTATTTAGAAAATAATTTTGTTATAAAAAGGAGTTGGTTGATCAATTTTAATAGTTTAAGGAGCTTCTAAGAATTATACGTTAACATAAGGGTTCTTAATGATATATTAACGAATTTTTAAATTTCTAACAGCAAAATAATTGGCGCCAAGTACTTCAAACACGACGGTAACATACCTACCGGCGAAACCCGATCACCGCTCGACATCGACGGCCATGGAACACACACGTCATCCACCGCAGCCGGCGTTTTAGTCTCAAACGCGAGTCTCTTTGGCATAGCAAACGGCATTGCACGCGGCGCGGTTCCATCCGCGAGGTTAGCAATGTACAAAGTGTGTTGGTCGAGAGGCGGCTGCGCCGACATGGATATCCTCGCTGGATTCGAAGCGGCGATACACGACGGTGTAGACATCATCTCCATCTCTATAGGCGGTCCAATCGTTAGTTATTCTTCGGATTCGATATCCGTTGGATCGTTTCACGCGATGAGGAAAGGGATCCTCACGGTGGCTTCCGCCGGAAACGACGGACCGTCTTCATCGTCTGTGACTAATCACGAGCCATGGATATTGACGGTTGCGGCAAGCGGTATTGATCGGACGTTCAAGAGTCAGATTGATCTCGGGAACGGAAAATCCTTCTCTGTAAGTAATCATCTCCTAATTTAGTTGCTAATCGAAAATATAAATCAATTTAGTGTTTTGCATAAGCAAATTAACCAAAAGTTGTGAAATAATTTGATGATAAAAGGGAATGGGAATAAGCATGTTTAAGCCAAATGCCAAATCTTACCCGCTTGTAACCGGCGTTGATGCTGCTAAGACCTCAGACGACAAGTACTTGGCCAGGTACAATATTATTACTAAAGATTTGAATATGTTTAAGAGAGAGACCTATGTGTGTGTGGCTAACATGTTTTGTTGATGGTGCAAAAGGTACTGTTTCACTGATTCTTTAGACCGAAAGAAAGTGAAGGGGAGGGTAGTGGTGTGTAGGGCAGGAGGTGGTGCGGAGTCGACTGTTAAAAGATATGGAGGTGCTGGTGCCATTCTAGTTAGTGATCAATATCTTGACAACGCTCAGATTTTCATGGCTCCAGCCACAGCTGTTAATTCCTCCATTGGCGATGCCATCTACCGATATATCAACTCTACAAGGTCCTTCTTGATTTCTTGGAATTGCCATACAAATTAAGATAAGTGTGTTCTTAACTCTTTTGGTTTGATGCAGATCACCATCGGCCGTGATTCAGAAAAGCCGGCAAGTGACAGTCTCTGCTCCATTTGTTGCTTCTTTTTCATCAAGAGGTCCTAACCCAGCATCAATACGCCTTCTCAAGGTATTAACTAAACTTATCTGGTCAGTGATCACTATCACCTCTATATGAGAAATGCGAATCTTATACCGTTTTTGCGGAATGTAGCCTGATATCGCTGCACCGGGGATTGATATATTGGCTGCCTTCACTCTCAAGAGATCACTGACTGGGTTAGATGGTGATACTCAGTTCTCAAAATTCACCATTCTCTCTGGTACTTCAATGGCCTGCCCTCATGCTGCTGGTGTAGCTGCTTACGTCAAGTCTTTCCACCCGGATTGGTCACCCGCTGCGATAAAATCCGCCATCATAACCTCAGGTAACAAATACAACCCCAAGTAACTGAAATATAGAAAGAAACATAACATGTACCTCTCTGTTTCCACTCTCAAAGAAAAGGCCTTACTATGTATATGTTTTGCAGCAAAACCGATAAGCAAAAGAGTGAACAAGGACGCGGAGTTCGCTTATGGAGGAGGCCAAATAAACCCGAGACGCGCAGCGAGCCCTGGATTAGTCTACGACATGGACGACATGTCCTATGTCCAATTCCTATGCGGTGAAGGCTACAACTCAACCACTCTTGCACCACTCGTGGGATCAAAGTCCGTGAGCTGCTCATCCATTGTCCCAGGAATCGGCCACGATTCCTTAAACTACCCAACAATCCAACTAACGTTGAAAACTGCCAAATCCTCGACGTTGGCTGTATTCAGACGGAGAGTCACCAACGTTGGACCACCATCTTCGGTCTACAACGCCATTGTCACAGCACCTAAAGGAGTAGAGATTACGGTGGAGCCAAAGACGTTATCGTTTACAAAGGCTTCACAGACTAGAAGCTTCAAAGTAGTAGTCAAGGCTCAACAAATGACTCCAGAGAAGATTGTGTCTGGCTTACTCGTCTGGAAAAGCCCACGTCACTCTGTTCGTAGCCCCATTGTTATCTATAGTCCTTCCTCAGATTAAAAAAATATTCACATCTTCCAAAAACATTTTAACTTATCAATGTAATGTAACCATCACTTGTATTTGTATAGAAAGTTAAATAAAATCATGCGACTGTATATATATATCAACAAATTAAACAAATTCTAATGGGCCTATAGGCCCATAACAGAATAATAATGAAAGTTAATGACGGAATTACCCTTGTCTTCCTTCTCTGAGCATAAACAAATCGGAAAAGCCCTAAAGAAACTCTCTTACGTCATCAATGGAAGCTTCTCTACCGGAGGAAGTGCTTCAGCCGCTGCTCAATGCTTCGGATTCATCTTCTTCTCTAGAAGACTGCTTGCAGTTTCTTCTAGAGACTTCTCGGACCGATTCTGGCCGCTCCGATCTCGCTTCCAAGGCTATACTTCCGTGTATCCTTCGTCTTCTTCAGCTTCTTCCTTACCCATCTTCTCGTCATTACCTCAACTTCTCTTTAAAGGTCCTTCGAAACCTCTGCGCCGGAGAGATTTCGAATCAGAACGCTTTCGTTGATCACAATGGTTCTGCTCTCGTTTCCGACTTGCTTGTTTCCGCAATTGAAGATTTCGAGACTGTTCGGTTTGGATTACAGGTTCTAGCGAATGTTGTAGTGTTTGGAGAGAAACGTCAGAGAGATGTTTGGTTTCGTTTTTTCCCGGAGAGGTTTTTGGGGATCGCTAAGATTAGGAGACGTGAAACTACTGATCCTTTGTGTATGGTTTTGTATACTTGCTTTGATGGAAGCTCAGAGATTGCTTCAGAGTTATGCAGCAATGAAGGGCTTAGCATCATTGCTGAAACTGTACGGACTTCGTCTTCTGGTAAGTTTTTGAACACAAGACATTGCTCTAATTCTCAGAAATGTTGATAGTTTAGTGTCTGATTGCAACTTGTTTGTAGTTGGGTCTGTAGAGGATTATTGGCTTAAGTTACTTGTTTCGAGGCTCTGTGTTGAAGGGGATTGCTTACCTGAGCTCTTCTCCAAGTTATACAAGTTTGAAGATGAGACATTTACATTAGAGCAAGCGTTTCTTTTGAGGATGGTGTCTGATATAGCAAATGAGCGGATCAAAGAAGTGTCAATACCCAAGGATGCTACTTGTTTCATTCTTGGATTATTCAAGCAAGTAGTTGGCGTTTTTGATTTTGTTTTGGGTGAAAGATCCGAGCTTCCAACGGGTTCGACTATAATCGATGTAATGGGATACTCTCTGGTGATAATAAGGGATGCTTGTGCTGGAGGAAGCCTTGAAGAGCTCAAGAACGCGGAGAAGGATTCAGGTGGTGATACTGTTGAGTTGATGTTGTCTTCTGGACTAATAGAGCTGCTCCTTGATCTGCTTCGTAAACTCGAGCCTCCAACAACAATCAAGAAGGCTTTAAGCCAGAGTCCTACTTCTTCTTCGTCTTCGAAGCCTTGTCCTTACAGAGGATTCAGGAGAGATATTGTATCTGTGATTGGGAACTGTGCGTACAGAAGGAGAAAGGTACAAGATGAAATCAGGGAGAGAGATGGGTTGTTTCTGATGTTGCAGCAGTGCGTGACAGACGATGATAACCCGTTCTTGAGAGAATGGGGTTTGTGGTGTGTGAGGAATTTGCTGGAAGGAAACCAAGAGAACCAGGAAGTGGTAGCTGAGTTAGAGCTTCAAGGCTCTGGGGATGTACCTCAGCTCCGTGAAATTGGTCTCAAAGTTGAAATTGATCCTAAAACAAATAGGCCAAAGCTTGTCAATGACACCTGAAGCTTCAATTGCATGGATGTCTGATTGGTTTCTGATGCAGAGTGCTTATAGCATTAGGATTTTCTTATAAATAGAAGGACCTTCTGATTTTTGCAAACACAAGCATTCCCTTGTGCATTTATGTAAGAATAGTGCAAATGAAATGGTGTTCTGTTTCCATTAGAATAAATAAAGAGTGGCCTTTGCGACCAACTTCGGTAATTACCACCTTTGTTAATATACACCATCAACACGCCAAGGTTTTATTACTGGCCCCCAAAAGAATGTGAAAGTTAAATAATATAGCAATCTTCCAATTCATAAAGAAGCTTTGTAATCAGATAGTGAGATTCTCCTGTAGGAGGAGAAAGGATCCGACAATGTTTCCCCCGACATCAGGGAACTCCTGGCTCCCTGGAAGTGGCCGGACTTTTCCTTTCAGATCAACTTCCACCGGATATTTCATCAGATGTCCTCTCATCTCAGACACTTGCTCTGCCTTAAACTGTTTCCAGTTCTCCTCCCCCATTGTCCTCACCTTCCTTACACACTCTAGGCTCTCTGGCTCTGCAAAGCTATCATCTAATGCTGCCATGTGTTCTGCCCAAAGTGACATTCTATATCCATAGATCTGCAAAATTGATGTACAAAGTGTTTTCGGTATGACTCAGAATATATGAAATCATATTTTGGATTATCTTTGGTCGCGATTATTACCTGACCGCGAGGACCAGACTGTCGCATTGCCCATGTATGTTGAGGCTGATAAGCTCCCATTGCAATCTCTGTGTCTCTCGAGCCTTCCATTGATCGCTGGTTAATGTTTGCAGATCCAATTACCACATACTCATCATCAACAACCATCCCTTTTGAATGAACATATATCATAAATCTTCTGCTCTTTCGACATGTTGCCTATAACACCATTTCAGTTACAACTCATCATTTCAATAACTACCGAAACCGCAGTAGCAAGTCAAGAAGGTGGTATAGTTACCTGAGGAGTGTTATCGTTGCTTGGACTTCCTGTGCCCGATCCATTATTTCCGTCCATCGTTTCTCGGTTTCCAAGACAGAAGAAATTCAGATAGTCTTCTGGAGAGAATTTATCTTCGAGCCCCGCCTCCAGTAACGCATTGTAGATAGTCCCATACATCATTTGCATCGTCTTGTGCTACAAGGACCATAACTATGACATTCAGTTTCACAACCTCCAAACGCCCAGTAATGGAAGGAACATTAGTTTTTCATTTGACTGTCCAGGCAAGAAAAAATCATAGCCGATTATAAATGAAATCACATGTTGCTGATTTTTGATCCATACTGTTCTATTATGACAAGGTGTGGCTAAAAGAAACTAGCCTCCAACTACATATAAGCTTACGAACAATCAGTATTATATTCACTAGACTCTACTTAAACAATAAATTTTTATTTGACCAGTTTAAGGAATATATTGGAGGAAAGACCATGATATCACATGGACTAAGAGGGAGAAGGTTAACGGTTTGCAAAGATACATCTTCACTAGAGTTACCTGCCAATATAGAATCCTCTGTGTAGCAGCCCCGGTTGGAACTCCTTCTGGCCACATTGGAATGACAATATATACAGCAAATCGTTCATTGGCCCTGATCTTCTCAGCAATCTTTAACGCAATTTCCATAGGAATCAGATTATTGGCACCTACATGGGCATCACCATAGAATAAAAAACCGTAAACAAGATCATCATAATCATTGACCATGTTGAGAAAAAATGCTAAAAATTATGCTCAATATTTAGATACGAAAGACACTGCAACGTCAAAATCACAATCAACAAAGTAACCACAAACATGACTAATACATTTGTAAAATCACAATCAACAAAGTAACCACAAACATGGCTAATACATTTGTAAAATCACAATCAACAAAGTAAATCATTTGCTCATTCGAAAAAACAAAGGCACAAACAAACCTATGTCCTTGTGAGCATTCCAGTCATAGGAGGATCCAATGAAATACTGGTTCTCAATGTAGATGAAGTGTTGGGCTGCACGAATGGCCTTTACATATGCAGTGTGTATGCTCATGTCGATGAGCACGTTCTTACCGCACATCAAGTTCTGTCCAAACAAAATCCTTTTATTCATCAATTTCCCAGCCATATAAGCCCACCAAATCATAATGACAGCACACATTTCCTTTGATTTTTCAACTCACCTTGCTTGTAGCATATTTTGGATCCTTCGGGAAACCTTTTACAGAGTTTGAGTCGATTGAACGGAAAATCTGAAACCAGAAACCAGACAATCATCAGCTTACAAATAGGATCAACTAGGACAAGAACATAACTATGAATATCGTCCAATATTCTGTCTCCAACCCCAATACAGGGATAAGGTGCGATATGAAATCTACATCATGTTGTCATAGTAGTAGTATCAGTCACATTATACACTATAAAACGTTATATGTGCATACCTGAACATGCCAAGCCTCAGGGTCGTTTACATTAACAGTAGGAGCATCGAAAGCTCCTAATATATCTGGAATCCTGTCAATCCTGAGCAATGCATCATCATATGATGTCTTCAATTTATTGATTCTGTGAGGCTTCGCAGCCTTCAGCCACCTCTCCGCAAAATTAGTCAGCACATCGTACGCAGCTGGGCCATCAATCTTACTGTGCAAGTCATGCCAAGGTTCTCTTGGGCAACCAGAGACGTTACCCTAAATTACATTTCAGTACATTCAAGTAAAGATTTTCTGATTCAGAACATAAACAAACAAACAACTAAGAAATACTTGAGTAATCGCCAAGAACTAAAGAATACAAACAAAGAATAGAATACCATTTAAGAAAGTTCACGGTAGTATTTTTTCCTACTGCCAAAGGTTATTCCTTGCTAAGAATTACTTAGTTTTTGCCATTAAAATTACACTATACTTGGAAAGACAAGTGAACCAAAAGAAAACATACCGTGAAAGTGGGGTTGTGATAGTCACCTTTATGATCTGTTTCCAGCGTTCTAAACAACGGATGTTGAGGAGTATCATATCGACCATCACAGAGATCAAGTCCGCCTACAAAAGCTACGATTTTCCTTCTGTTACCCCCAGCATCGGCATCTACTATCACGGTTTTTTGGTGGTGTGTATAGATGGTTTCAGTTTCCTGATGAACTAAAGTATAAATAGAAGCCAGATACCTCAACTGAAAAACAAACAAACAAAATTAACCTTTGCTTTACCCTTTGTTTGATCCAACTATGTCGCTTTCCAGCATTTCGAGGGCATAGCAAGACTTGAACTGAGGAGTGCTTGAAAAAACGGCGTGTCTCCTCGTCATGGGTTCCCATTACCCCATCCTGTTCAAATTAACAAATTGCATCAATACCTAACACTTACATGAATCATCAGAGATACACTAAACCATGTCATCTAAATCTTCTAAGATACATTTCTCTAAAACTGTCTTTCTGCATGAAGCAGGCTTTTCTCATACTTACTCGAATTATACTAAAGTTTAAACCCAACTGCGACTTTCTGATAACAAGGAAAAGTAGGCTAACATAAAACGCAAGGAACCTTGACAAGACTTCAAGAAACCATCTCCCCTGACTTCTAAGTCTCTAAAGATGTGCTGATTTCTACCCTAGAGCGTAACTAACATATGCAATTTCACAACAAAAACGAGAAGGAGGGACTTAAGGTTCTACTAACTTACTGTTTTATATCCCAAGATGTCTCGTGAAGTCGGGTCATCCCAAACCAAAAGCAGGACTCTCACACCTTCTTGGGACTTTGATCTTAGGAGCTCACCAAGTGTACATTCTGATGCAGGATTTCCTTTATCCCGAGCAAGCCTGACATTATGCCAGACTGACCAACCTGTAATATAAATCAAACGCCTAGCCTGAACAATGGCATGAAACATATCTTGCCAACACTTTCCATGTTCATAATACATTCCATTGCCGAGTGTTATTCTCGGGAGCATCCCTTCAGGTACATGTGCATCTTGGTACAGCGTCACATTCCCACCTTGCCTAAGAGGAAAATACGTTCCAGGGACCCCCTGGTAATTAGGACCTGCACCGACTCCACTGTGATAAACACTGAGATTATCCACTGAGGTATATTGAATCGATAATGTCAAAGTTGCCCCTGGTTTACAAGGCTTCCCATTGCTGTTTAGAATGGAGTAAGTCCCTTCAATTCTTGCACCTGTGTATATTTGTTCAACCGGGATTATAACAATTCCTATAAGCTGTGAACCAACAACATCGCTATCCTTAACAACAAAATGGACCTCTGCAGCATGATGAGCAACAGGAACGTAAAAATGCTGCTGCCAGACAGGATTTTCGTCGTTGCTCATGACATATGTTCTTCCTATCACTGCACCTGCGATTGAAATGGAAACGTAAGGATCACTAGTGATCTTCTTGCTCAACTGCCCTTCGATCGCATTGCCAATGCTTCCAAACACAGCACCCAATGTTTTATGGAACAAGTCCATATTTGGGAGATTATTCGCACGGGAAACCCAAATATCCAAATTCCCATGCAACATGAGTACCTTCAAGGAGGCTTTCCCAAAGGGCACAATCTGCATACTCGGACTATGTGGTGATCCAGTAGATGTATAACCATGAGTAGACGCATCTAGCCTCCCCGAGTGTGATACATGAGAATGATGACTAAACGAATCTAGCCTGCCCGAGTGTGATACATGTGAATGAGTTGAAAAGGAGTTGTAAGGGTGTCCATAGGAGTCTCCCTGCCATGAGTTTGAAGAATGAGGATATAAATATGGAGCCGAGGGAGCTGGTGGTGATGCTGGCACGGTAGGCTGACAGGGAGAAACACTAAGACCACCCATAAGCTCATCCAGAGGAGGGTAAAGAGATGAGGAAGAGGATCCACCACCACCACCACCACCACTGATGAAATGCTCATGACTCATACTACCAACAGAACTCGGAGGTGGATATTGTTGGGGTGGCTCTTGATAGGAGCTGCTGAAATGCTCATGACTCATACTACCACCAGTGCTGAAATTCTCATGACTCATACTAGCAACAGGACTCTGAGGTGGATATTGTTGGGGTGGGTCTTGATAGGAGCCAAAGCTAGCGTGTGGGTGGAGTGGTGGTTGATGAGGAGGATAAGGGTAAGGAGGAGGTTGGTAATCGTAATGAGGAGACGGTGGTGGACGAGAATGAGACATAGAAGGATGGTGATGAAGCGGTGGGTAAGGATAAGGATAAGGTTGGGGAGGAGGAGGAGCGTATGGATCAGAATTCGGAGGAGCTCCTCCTCCATTGTAATAAGGGTATGGATGAGAATGCCAGTTATGATTCTCCATTTCTCAATCACACAACACAACACAGAGCTTATTCCTTCCGATTCAATTCAACGCAAGTAAAGGATCAAACAAGGCAGGATTGCAATGCTTTAATCAGAGATGATAAGCAGTAGGGAGAGATCACGGTGGACTAACCTAGTGCCGGCGTGGAGAATGGTGGAATCGCCGACAAGGAACAGAGACGAAAGAGTCTATTGTGTCCGCTTCTTCTGATTTTGATTATTTCCTGACTAAACAGGTTAGTCAAGTGGGTCAATCAAAACTTACTCTTTATTAAGCCGCGTGGTTATTGATTGATTCACATCACCTTATCTCCTCCCAACATATCTTTACTTAATTACTAGTCATTAAGACAAAAATCCTACTACAATATACAGATACATAATTCTTTTTTTCCTTTCTTCAAATTAAACATATGTGGACGTTTCTATTATAATGGGAAAGTAATTATTTTATCTTATGAATTATGATGATGCATTGCATGGTAGTAGTCCTTTAGTCCTGATTCCTGCAGATTTAAAAAACAATGTAACACGATTTTCCTCTAGATTTCTGGATCATCATTCTTCATCTTTACCAAATGATCACTCAAAATGTAGGATTGTCCCAGGTGCTATGGAGTAACGCACCGTGCTTCTTTATGATCTTAACGGACTCAACAAGAACCTCTTGTTGTGTTGTGTATAGCTCGTCTTTTCCCTTAAATCAATAATCAAACCATGTGTGTAAATTTATTACATAAACCCCAAACTTTGACTTCAAACAATAGTATTCCTGTAAATGATTTGATAGCCTAATGAAATTAAATATTTTGGAAAGTAAGTTGCAAAGACTAAAGGATAGTACCCTAAGAAAACGACCTCAACGTTTCCTTGATTTCATTTTATATCTCATGAATCTTTTCCAAATCATCAGTCTGCAGTGGTATCTTGGATGCTATGGCTCGCCATTGAGCACTCGACTTGTTCACAATCATCTATACATGTGAAATTCTGAAAATTAGATTCCAAGCTTCTGCAACATGAACATGAATGACACGAAACCTGATTAGAAAACAATGAATTAGGTACCAATACCGGAAATTGGCTTATTCTAATAAACAAAAACATACGACAAGATATTTTATTAACTATAAGGTTTTAAAATAAGATAAAAAGTAGATATAGTGATGGAGTATAAATAGTTTTACCATCGTCGATAGGTGTGTAACCAATAACAAAATACTTAGCAGAAATAGTTGATTGATAAATGTAGCCTAAGCTATACGAACCCTATCCACCATTTACGATACAAATAATATCTCAAAACCTCTTAAAAATTACTAAGATAATTAGTCAAAATTACAGTAAAACACGATTAAGAAACGAATACAGAAACTTAGGGATTTAACCATTTGGGTGTACATATTTAGGATACGTACTAAATCTCAGGGAATTTAGGAAAATTTTACAAAATTACTATCAAATAAAATGTAGGGTTAATTTGCTCTATGGCAAACAAAAATTTAATAGTTTATCAACTAGTCAAAATTGCTCTATATGTGTGGCACAATTATAACCATAAAATTTAGGATAATTGACTAGTTGGTAAGTTATTAAACTTTTGTTGGTGATAAGGCAAAAAATAACCCTAAAATGTACAGTCAACAATTTGATTTTTTTCCAAATACACAAAAAGATATTTTACTATTTTTGGCGTCATTTGAAATTTCATTTCCCAAAAAGTTTTCAAAATCCCTCTCCTCTACACCAACTTTTTCGTCACCCTCTCCTCTATTAAAATCCCCAAAAATCCCATCTCTCTTCCACTCTCTCTCTAACCTAGAAACTCTCGTACAACTTTCTCTCTCCATATCTCTCTCTTTCGAAATGGCAGCCCGTAACATTCATCTTCCCTGCGACATCGAAGGTGTGTGCATGCGATGCAAGACCAAGCCTCCGTCCGAGGAATCTCTCACCTGCAGCACGTGCTCTACGCCATGGCACGTGTCGTGTCTCTCTTCCCCTCCAGAAACCCTAGCTTCCACTCTACAGTGGGAATGTCCGGACTGCTCCGGAGAAATCGAGGATTCTCTTCCTGTTTCCGCCGTCCAAGCCGCTGGATCAGACCTTGTAGCAGCGATCCATGCGATTGAGGCTGACTCTTCTTTGTCTGACGAGGATAAGGCTAAGAAGAGGCAAGAGTTACTCAGTGGTAAAGCTGATGCTGTTGATCTTGAAGATGAGAAGACGCGTGATGAAGATGATGATGGTCTCGATGTTTTGGCTGCGCTTAGTGAAAGCTTGAACTGTTGTTTCTGCTTGAAGTTGCCTCACAGACCCGTCACGGTTTGTTCTCCCTCTCTTGGAATCTCTTACCTGTTTTAGGGTTTTGATAAATGGGTGAATCTATTTTAGGGTTTAGTTTGGTGAATCTATATTTGTTGAACTCATTATTGGATGTGATTGTTTGATGATTTACTTTGTAAGCTACGACACTCATTAGCTAGCAGTAGAATCGTTTCTTTTGTTGCGATACAAAGGAATTGATTTATTAAACTATGCATACCATTTGTGACAATCTGTGTCATTAAGTCAAAGCTAATCCATTTTTAGGGTTTGGTTTGGTGAATCTATTTTAGGGTTTGTCTTTAATCGTTGAACTCATGTTGCATATGATTGTTTGCTGATTTACTAATTTGAGGTCCGTAATCTACCATACATCTAGCACTAGAATCGTTCCTTTTGTTGTTCTACAAATTAAGGCATGGACTTAAACTATGCATACCATTTCTGACAATATTCTAGGTAACATGGGGACTAATTTATTGTATTGTTGAATTGTTTATAGTGTGCAATTTGGGTGGTGGTATTGAATATTAATGTCTTCAGTTTTTAGATTTTAGTTGCCGTTTATGAGCTGTTTCTTTATATTGACAAATTTGGTCTTCTTTTTAAAGATAAACCATTAAGCTCTCCTTTTGCTGCGTATTTAGTATTGTGCACTTGACATAATAGGATCGATCTAAACTTTGAAGTGTTATTTTCTTGATAAAGATGAAGACTGTATTAAGATGTTTTCATTGATTTCTTGTGTTTATCTTTTCAGGCACCATGCGGTCACAATTCTTGCCTCAGTTGTTTTGAGAAGTGGATTGGTCAAGGGGAGCGAACTTGTGGAAAATGCCGCAGCTTGATTCCCAAGACAATGGCAGAGAAACCTCGCATCAACTCAGCTCTTGTGTCAGCGATTCGTTTGGCGACGCTATCTAAGAGTGCTGCTGCTGCTAGTTCCTTGAAAGTTTTTCATGTCATGCGTAACCAAGACCGACCTGACAAGGCGTACACAACTGAGCGTGCAAAAAAGACCGGGAACGCAAATGCGGCGAGTGGGAAGATTTTTGTTACTATTCCACAAGATCATTTCGGTCCGATTCCACCAGAAAACGATCCGGTGAGAAATCAAGGCGTCTTGGTTGGAGAATCTTGGGAGGATAGACTTGAGTGTAAACAGTGGGGAGCTCATTACACGCACGTTGCTGGGATTGCTGGACAATCAAAATATGGTGCTCAATCCGTGGCACTTTCTGGTGGTTATGAAGATGATGAAGATCATGGAGAATGGTTCCTTTACACAGGAAGGTTTGCTTCTGGCTCATTTGATTAATACTGGCTTCTCAAATAATCTTGTAGAGTTTACTTCTCTCATGCGTTTAGAAGTATCTATTGACTGACTTCCTCTCGTTTTGTTGTCTTGAATGTCTGGATGTGTCATGCAGTGGAGGAAGAGACCTCAGTGGAAACAAAAGGATCAGTAAGGTTCAGACCTCAGATCAGAAGTTTGATAAGGCTAATGAAGCATTAAGACTTAGCTGCAGAATGGGGTATCCCGTTCGAGTGGTCAGGTAAGCTGTTATTTGATGAGTATTCCCCTCCACTTACCATCCGCTAAAATTGCTTTTTGGAATGAATAAGAGTTGCTGCAATGATCCACCGATTTAACAGCCTGTTCCTTTCTGTTATCTTTCTGACAAAAAGTGTTGTTAAGTTCAAATTCTTTCTTTGTAAATGATCAGGTCTCACAAAGAGAAACGTTCGGCATATGCTCCTCAGGAAGGTGTTAGATATGATGGGATCTATAGGGTCGAAAAATGCTGGCGAAAAATCGACATACAGGTACACATATAGCCACCAACCATAAATTTCCTCATGTTCTTTTTATCCAGAGCTTGCTTCTTCTCCTGACCTATTCTTCTGCTTTCTACAGGGTCGTTTTAAGGTATGTCGTTATCTCTTTGTTAGATGCGACAACGAGCCAGCTCCATGGACCAGGTTTGATCTACTTCTTGAGAGTGGTTGTTATATATTTTCTATTTGAGTTTGACTGACACTGTGTATACTGCAGTGATGAACATGGAGATCGTCCAAGGCCTCTTCCCAGTGTTCCAGAGCTTGAGAATGCAACAGACTTGTTTGAGAGAAAGGAAAGCCCATCCTGGAATTTTGATGTAAGTAAAGCCTCTTTCTTTTTGCCTCATAGCTTATTTCCAGAACACATATAAATTTTCCAATGAGAATCGTATTGGTTTCTTCTGCCGGTTCATTTTTCTGTAATCTCTCCTTTTTTACATGCTGATATGCTTTACACAATCAGGAAGGTGATGGTATGTGGAAATGGATGAAGGCTCCACCTCCTAGTAAAAAGGCTGCAGTTAACCTTTTGGATCCTGAGGAGAGGAAGACTATGAGGAAAGCCATAAGGGAAGCACGCTCGAATACCGTGAGGGAAAAACTTCTTAAAGGTCTCTCTCTTTACCTCTGCTGTTAAAATATTTCTGGTTGTGGTTTGTGTTTACGATTTAATTTGAATTTTTGCTAAAGTCATCTTCAATCTTGCAACTATCCATGGAATTTTTTTTGTGTTTTAAAGAGTTAAGAGCATGTACAACCGTGATATTTTGAGTGTTTCATTTCATTTAAGTAATTAAAAAACTAATTATTATCATGGTTTTCGTTTGGTACGTCTCCGTAGAAAGCGTTGGATGATACGCTTCATCTCATACACGTGTCAATTTGTTGCACTATTTTTTTTTTTTTTGAGCCAAACCCAAATTCTTCATTTTCTCCAAAACCTCTTCTCTCTCTGAAATCTTCTTCTTTCACGGTGTCTCTTCCAAAAACCTTCAAAGATTCATCTTTAATGGCATAAAATCTCTAAAATTGGTATACCGTAATGAGAGAGAGAGAGATTCTGAATCATGTCGAGATCTCTGGTCAAACGAGTTGCTCCGTTTTTGATTGGTCGAATCTGAGAAAATCATCCTATGCTTCTTCTTCGCAATCTGAACCTTCTTCTCTCGATGTTGCCATCTCAGCGAGAATTGTATACGGGTAGGTTTTTTATGAAATGGGTTTGTGTTGGATTTTACTCTAATTTGATGAGTTTTCAATGAAAGTTCTACAATTCAATAAATATTGGGTTTTGTTCTTCATAGATGGCATAGAAATGGCATGTATAAAAACTTTTTCTACTTAGAAATCGCTTGAATTGAACAAATAAGAATGATATGAAGCATTGATTTCATTAAGTTGTGACAATTTATTTCCAAAGATATACAATTTTGTTATATTAGATACAAGAATCACTATTATTCGTGTTGCACGATAGCCTTTTTCCATCGTACATATTAGCAATTCATCTTAGGTGTTTCTTACCAAAACATTTGGCTATTTTGGTGAATTGATGCGACCTTAAGCTGTCCAAGTCTTTGTTTTGAGTTTCTTCAATATTTTGCTTAGGTAATGAATGTGGGTCGGGCTGTGGTTGTGGGTTGGATTGTATGAATCGGGTGAGTCAAAAGGGGATTTTGGTTGCTTTGAAGATTGTTAGAGATGAGAAGAAAAGTTGGTGTTTGTTTGTTGATCAGTTTATCAAGAAAGGCCAATTCATTTGTGAGTATGCAGGTAAGATAACATTACTCTCAAAATGTCGAGAAGGATATCGATTTTAGGATAGTGTAGTGGTTGGTTTACTTTCAAAGTTGGATGTTTTGTTTTGGAAGTTGAGTATTCAACCTCTAGATTACATGGTTAGAGGAAGAGTAGGATTAAGAAACGTTACTAGCACCATTTTTGTTCCAAAAGAGTGTAATTATACATTTTACTGCAATAGTTGATTGGTTTTGGATGATTTATCTTGGAAGTTGAAAATTAAGTTCAAGATTACATGATTAGACTAACAGTAGCATTAGTTATTAGCCATTTACTTCGAAAGCATAGGAGTTTTAAGGCATAGCTATATGCATTGGGACGAGATTCTAGCATTGTATCATAGTGATCTCCACTACATTGCAGAGGAGAAGTTAAGTTTCAGTTATGAAGAAGTCAGTGTCACGAACAAGAAAAAGAGGCAACAACAAGTTAAATTGTTGTTGTGGTAGTTCTTGTTGTTTTGGAACGTTGCTTTGTGAGAACATCTGGTTTCATTAGTGAAGTTTATGTATCAATATACGTTTAAAAATCTATGAAAGTTGATAAATTCAAGTTTTTATAAATTTTTGTATATTTATACGTACTAATTTGATTTTCTTTCATTTCTTTTTTTGTAGAAAAATAAAATATTTTTTTATTTTTTGGATACCATTGTATCATCATTAAACATGTAAAAACTATCTAGATTTTAATGAGTCTCATCAATTAACCTAATATTAAAATTAATACTATTTTAAAGCTAATGAGATCCAACCCATCTCATGGATGTGGATGCTCTTACGCATATGTTTCATGTTCACCTGGCATTAGATGAGACTGGATACAATTTGTTTTTCAATTCCATAAGGTTTGCCTTGGCTCTATTCATTCAAAAGTTATCTATTAGCATGAATTGCATAGCTTACTCTCTTATTGTCGAATGCGAATTATTGCAGATGATTAACTATGCATTATGTTTGTGTTTGTGCATTCATAAACTACTTTGAAGCTGTTGTCATTATGAGAAAATAGTTTTCAAAACGAGTGTTCTAGTATCAGAGATTATAGTTTATAATACATGACATTGAAACATTAAGTTCTTTCCTTATAATGAGTTTAGTTCTGATACTTGTTTCATAAAAACCATGCATATGCGTGCACATTTTTTCCTGGTTCCGCTAGGGTTCTAAATTCATACAAATGTATTGACCATTGTGTATGGCAAATGGTTTTGTACACATCTAAATCATAGTTGGGTCTTTGTTGATGCAGAATTCAGTTGCCAAATCTGTCGTCAAGCAATGACTCGTCCTGTGACAACTCCATGCGCACACAACTTCTGCAAGGCATGCATTGTAGCAAAATTCGCTGGGATGACTCTATTCAAAGAGAGAAGCAGAGGGGGTCGGACACTACGCGCGAAGAAAAATATCATGAAGTGTCCATGTTGTCCCACCGACATTTCTGATTTTCTCCAAAACCCTCAGGTAACAACATCATCTGTTTTCTTGCATTCCTTATATGACTACACAATAACATTGCTTTAGAATTGATTTGGTTCATGGTGTTGTAAACAGGTGAACACAGAAATAATGGAGGTGATTAAGAAGTTGAAGAAGAAGGATGAGCCTGTCGATGCAACAAGCAAAGAATGTGAAGGCGCAGAGGAAAATGAAGAAGAGCTTGAACAGCCAAAGAAAAAGGCCAAAATGGTCGTCTAGTACCTTACTTAGTATGCAGCTGTTATTTTGAGATTAAAACTATGAGTTCGTATTTGGTTTGAATATTTCCTGCTTTGAGTGTTTGATTTCCTATGGAAACTGAAACTTTGTTTAGACTTTTGCCAAAATATTGTCTGGTTTGAATTGTTTCTACTTTGAATGTGTGTGGTAAAGGTCTATGTACCTTGTCTTGGGCTGAAATTGTTTAAGGGGGTGTATTGGATGTGGAATTTGAAAGGATTTGGTAGAGTTCTGAAATCCCCTTTTATTCAACTAGTGGTTTTAAAATCCCTTTTAAAATCCTATGTTATTGAACATGGAATTTATCTAAAATACATCAAAATAATATACAATCCTTTGTTATTCAACTTATGATTTGTTTAACTCATATCAAATCCCATGTTATTCAAAAAGTAACAAAATCTTTTGGAAAATAGATTTTATGAGACTTGAGATTCATTTCTAGTTATAAATTAAAATCATTCAAATCACACCTCTAAAGGTGTGATTTGAACATAACATCTAAAAACTCTATCTTTCGTCATATCTTCTTCTTGAAAGAAAAAAAACTATACATCACATAATTCTTGAATTTGGATGCATTAGCATGGGACGATCTTCTTCAAAACAGAGACATTGTCAGCTACCTCCATTAACCATCTTCTCACTTCAGCCCGTAAACAAGTTAACCTTCCTCCACTAGGACTAGGAATTTGGTTGCCGCTTTACCCCTGAATTTTGTGGCAGTTATGGAATGCTGGGAATCAATTCATCTTCGAAAACCGACGTTTCTTGGCGGAGGATGTCTTGGCTAAAGCAATAGCAGGTGCACGCTTATGGAAAAATGCTCAACACACCATTCTGAAACCTCAACCAACACCTAAACTTCTCCATTACCTCTACGTACACAACAAGTAACACATTGCTTTGTTGATGCCTCGTAGATCGCCTCATCGCTAGCTTGCGGTGTAGGTTGGTGTTTCAAGGACACAAACATGAAAAGGGGGACACCTCATCGAGACACAAGAATGAGTCTTTTGTCTCAAGTCTGGAACCTCCATATTTTCTTTCTTTCCTTTTTATAATCTGTGAATATAACTGTTGGCTTTGTGAAAAGATGATTCAGGGATTCTTGTGATTTGTGAATACATATATCTTCCTTCTTCAGTGATCTAAATTCTCTTTTGTTTCAGATTTGCATCTATAGAAGAGAATACAAGTTTTCTTTATCTGATAACATTGTTACTATTAATGCGAAGAGACAACACCATTTTGTAAGAATGCAAACATTACATACATACGTCTATAACCAAAATTAATATTAACACAGCCACGCGAGTTTGTTGATTGCTTCAGGTTAAACGGATGGCAACGTTTGCTGCTCTGTTCTAGCGAAAGGGATGGCTGTGTTAAAGGCCTAACAAAGGCCCATCTCTCCATACTAGGATCGTATCAGTAAAGGAAATAGAGTTATGATGGGAAATTAATCGTGGACTTGGTGGGCAAGGCAAATGATTCATATATGCTTATTAAAATAGGAGGCATTAGAAAATTTTACACGATTCTAAAAAATAATTGGGCTATGCTTCTTTTTCAATATTTCTATTCGATTTTTATACGGTTCTGATTTTTCTACTAAAAAATCTACGGCCATTAGAGGGTTTTAGGGTTTAAGCCGTTTAGGGTTTTTGATAACTTTGAAACATGTCTCAGCTTTTGTGTCGAATCGCTAAGCTCTCATTATCATCCTCGATTTGGAAGAAGAAGGAGCATGGACTCTGTTTACGGTCGCTGTCCACGGCCGCGACGCCTTATCTCCTTTTCAACCCGACAGACAAGAAGGAGATAACAAAATCTGGTGCACAATTGAACTTGTACGATCCGAGCAAAGGCGAAACAGTGATAATCCCCAACCAGACTCTGACGAACGAGCTCCTCACATCGATGATAAAAGGATCGTCGAGGGGATGGGTGCTTGCGCAGAACAAAGTCGACCTAGCATTGCGTCTGACCAACATGTACAACAATCCTTGTGCCTCACGCAAGGTTATCTCTTTGCCTCCAACTAAAGAGAAACTTTGGAGAATCTCTCTCTCGGCCTCTCCCGACCAGGACCAGGAAGACTGTGTAGTGGCCGCCTTGTCAACTGATTCATCTCTCATTATGTGTCGGCCTGGTGACTCGGAGTGGACACCTATAAAGACGCCCTTTTTTGCCTCAGGGATGATATATTCAGCTAGAGATGCCAAATTCTATCTCGGCACCAGGGTTGGTCATGAGTATGTCGGGTACCATGGTCCAATTGATCTCATCGACACTAGTTCCGGCTTCCCTCAGGTGAGTCTGTTCCAGGAATTCCCTTTCTCCGAATTCCCCGAGAGTAGAGTAGAAAACCTTCTTACAGCTTCCAAGACTGATGAACACATTGTCCAATCACCTTCTGGAGAATCCTTCATCATTTACTGGTAATTCTTCATCCCTTTTTTTGATCCATATGAGATGGTAATTGCGTAGAATTAGAAACCATTTGGAATTCTGAGTAGAAAGGGAACAAATAGATCTCTTATGCTCAACTTTTGAGAAGAATACATGCGTTAGGGAATTTCCAATGGAAACATGTTTCTTGTTCACCATGGAGAGAATAGTAATTTGTGCTTTCACTCTAATTTGCCTCTTGTCTTAAAAGGTTTAACTACGCCTACTTGAACAAAGAATTCAAGGCCAAGCCTCCTTATCAATCCTCCATCAGGAGCAAGCCAAGGGGGTTTGTGGTGTTTAAGCAAGACCCTGAGCAGAGGATCAATTCTTACACTGAAGACATTGGCGATCTCTGCATTTTTCTAGGCTACAACGAGGCCTTTTGCGTCTCTGCAACCGAGTATCCTGGACTTAACCCGAATTCCATCTACTTTACAAGCCGTGAAACGGGGTATGGTTTCTACGACCTCTCCTCCAACACTCTCCACGAAGTCGTCGATCCGCCCCCTTTCTCCTATTGCCATCATTGGCTCCCCCCCTCACCAGTGAAATAAAGCCTATTGGCTCCTTCTTCATAGTCTTTTCTTTTGCTTTTCTTAATGTTTAAGGATGATGTTCAGTTCAAAATTGATGAGACTATCTTACTTCATATATCCATTTGCTTTCAATCATAGTACATCGACTATTTATACTTTGAAGTTTTAGGTTCGAATTCGGCTTGAGAGGAAACTAGAAAATGTTATTGTTTTCGATCTAAAAAAAATATACAATTTCTCAGAATTGTCTTGTTATCAATTATGGGTACCAAAACAAAGATTGTCTTAGTTATTCGTTTATCACAAATCACCTATAGAATAGATTTTCACAAATATTCTTTGTAAAGGTGAATAGCCACACCATTAATAAGTAACTACATATTCTACATTTTGTAGTTTCAGTTTTAATACATAGATAAACTTGCAAGAAATAAACAAAAATGAAACAACAGCTCACCGATTCACAGTTGCTCTGTTTGAAAATCCCACTTCTGTTTGCATAGGCATTAATCCTTAAGCCATACGCAAAATCTTGAATAAAAAGGGAACAAACAAATCTCTTGCTTGCTCCATTTTATGCGTTAGGGAATTTCTTTGTTTGAAATCAAATCATATCTCGAGAATAGTCATTTGTGCTTTCACTCTAATTTGCCTCTTGTCTTGAAGGTTTAACTACGCGTACTTGAACAAAGAATTCAAGGCCAAGCCGAGCAAGCCAAGGGGGTTTGTGGTGTTTAGGCAAGACCTTGAGCAAAGGATCAATTCTTACACTGAAGACATTGGCGATCTCCGCATTTAAATAGTTATTCAAGAGACATAAGTGAAGAGACACATATCTCTTCCTCTTTGTGCCTCTCAAACAAAACCACACAACTTAATTGAAAAGTCACGACTCTTAACAAACATCTTTCAATATATAACACACAAACTTAATTAACTCAATTATAAACCAACACAAAGGTTTTGTAGAGTCCAAATTGCGTAAACGAGAGAGATGCAATGTTTCTGGTCGGAGATGCAATATTTCACGATCATGTTGAGGCATATAGGAAAAAGAAAAAAGAAGAATATCTTAGAAGCTTCTTGAAGCTAGAAGGAAAAAAAAAAGGAAAAACATGAAGAAAAGGTATTAGTCCTGGTTTATTTTCTTTTTCCATTTTTGGGGATGAAGAAAAGGAACTTTGAGATTATAACAAAAAATGAAAAAGGAGAATGTTAGATGTTTAGGAAATGGAAATAGCATCTAGTCTATGTTAGATGTTTAGGAAATGGAAATAGAATCTAGTCTATGTGTACAAATAGAGGTCAACAGCTCTTTAGAAAATTATAGTTTTTTTCTTCCGGTTTGAGTTCTCTAAGAGCAAAAAGCTTTTAGGTTTATTGTTGTTGCGTTTTCATCTTTTTCTTTCTTCTCCATATAATGTCACGAAACCAGCTTTTCAATACTTTTCTTCTTGCTGTTCGAAAAAGTTTAATGCAACGGACCCCAAAACCAAGGTTTTACATGAAAGAGAATATGCCTTACTTGATGGGAGATGTTGCACCGGAAGTCCTTGAAGCAGCCAAGAAGATGGAGGAAGAAGATTTCAACCCGGATGAAAGAGTTCACATCTCATCGGAAACGGACTCCACTGGCCTCTCTCTTTGGCTATTAAGAGTAGCCGTTGGGTGTATCGATTCAAGTACGTGGATTACGGTAAATTTCTGTGTACGAAAGATAACCTAAGGGTAGGCGAATATGAAGCTACCCTATTTGAGACGGAGATGAGAATCTTGGGGATTGCAAAAGTCACCGGTAAGCCAACTAAATACAGCGAGGATGTGAAATCTTTGGTTGGCGGTTGGATGAAATACCGGATGAAGAAAACCGGGGCTGATCTGGACGAGGCCGTAATGAACGAAACGACGTTGCAAAAAGCCTTGGAAGACTTGCAAAGGGCAGAAACTGCCAGGCTACGCGCAATTCGTGATGGGCAACCGGAACCGGAAGGAGAAGACTAGCCCGAAGGAGGTGGACCATGTTTTTGTTTTTTGTTTCGTTGTTTCTCTTTCAATTTTGGAAACATTTTCCTTTTCCTATCTACATAACTTGGTTGGGTCCTTCTTAACTGATCATGCATGTTTCAGTTTCTCATAGTCATAATAAAATTGTTATTTTAATATTTACTTTTATATTATCTTATTATACAAAAGGAAACTTTGCTCTCAACGAAAACGCTACACATAAGCAAAATTATAATTTATGAAATTATGACACGTGTCTAATATTAATTGAGATGATTACATGTGTTAAATATAAAAATTAATTAAGAAAAAATTAAATTAAAAATGAAAAAAATACAAAACTATTGTTAAGTGACTAACAAAATTGTAAAAATGACAATTTCTACAAAAAAAATAAATGGCTAATTCCCAAATATATGGGTAGCTCCATAACTACAACTGAAAATATTTTATTGTTAAGCAAAAGAATAATTCAAAAATAGGTGTCTCTCGATAACCACCCCATGCATGGTATATTTTGTATAGAACATTTTGTCCAGCTAAGATTATATAAGTTGGTTTAGTTAGATACTCATTCATCATACCAAATAGACAAAATAGTTTAGCTTCTATTTTGAACACATTTCATCATGTTTTTGAATTAACATCAAACTATACTAGTTAATTGAAATTTGTGGGTTATAGCCTTTGAGTTTTGAAATATTTTCCCAAAATATTAAATTTGCAGTTGTTGGTTTAATTAGGTACTCTTTCACCATATCAAATAGCCAAAATAGTTTACCTTCTATTTTGAACACATTTCATCATGTTTTTGAATTAACATCAAACCATACTAGTTAATTGAAATTCGTGGGTTATAGCCTTTGAGTTTTGAAATATTTTCCCAAGAAAATAAATTTGCATTTGTTGGTTTAATTAGATATTCTTTCACCATACAAAATAGTTTAGCTTCTATTTAGAACACATTTCATCATCTTTTTGAATTAACATCAAACCGTACTAGTTATTTGAAATTTGTGGGTTATAGCCTTTGAGTTTTGAAATATTTTCCCTACAAATTGAATTTGTATATATTGGTTTAGTTAGATACTCTTTCACCATACCAAATAGGCAAAATAGTTTAGCTTTTATTTTAAACACATTTCATCATATTTTTGAACTAACATCAAACTATACTAGTTAATTGAAATTCGTGGGTTAAAGCCTTTTTGTTTTGAAATATTTTACCAAGAAAATAAATTTGCATTTGTTGGTTTAATTAGATACTATTTCACCATACAAAATAGCCAAAATAGTTTAGCTTCTATTTTGAACACATTTCATCATCTTTTTGAATTAACATCAAACCGTACTAGTTATTTGAAATTTGTGGGTTATAGCCTTTGAGTTTTGAAATATTTTCCCTAAAAATTAAATTTGTATAAGTTGGTTTAGTTAGATACTCATTCACCTTACGAAATAGAAAAAATAGTTTAGCTTCTATTTTGAACACATTTAATCATGTTTTTGAATTAACATCAAACCATACTAGTTAATTGAAATTTGTGGGTTATAGCCTTTGAGTTTTGAAATATTTTCCCAAAATATTAAATTTGCAGTTGTTGGTTTAATTAGGTACTCTTTCACCATATCAAATAGCCAAAATAGTTTACCTTCTATTTTGAAAACATTTCATCATGTTTTTGAATTAACATCAAACCATATTAGTTAATTGAAATTCGTAGGTTATATAGCCTTTGAGTTTTGAAATATTTTCCCAAGAAAATAAATTTGCATTTGTTGGTTTAATTAGATACTCTTTCACCATACAAAATAGCCAAAATAGTTTAGCTTCTATTTTGAACACATTTCATCATCTTTTTGAATTAACATCAAACCGTACTAGTTATTTGAAATTTGTGAGTTATAGCCTTTGAGTTTTGAAATATTTTCCCAACAAATTGAATTTGTATATATTGGTTTAGTTAGATACTCTTTCACCATGTCAAATAACCAGAATAGTTTACCTTCTATTTTGAACACATTTCATCATGTTTTTCAATTAACATTAAACCATACTAGTTAATTGAAATTTGTGGGTTATAGAGAAGACATTGGCGATCTCTGCATTTTTCTAGGCTACAACGAAATAATGGAGGTGATTAAGAAGTTGAAGAAGAAGGATGAGCCTGTCGATGCAACAAGCAAAGAATGTGAAGGCGCAGAGGAAAATGAAGAAGAGCTTGAACAGCCAAAGCAAAAGGCCAAAATGGTCGTCTAGTACCTTACTTAGTATGCAGCTGTTATTTTGAGATTAAAACTATGAGTTCGTATTTGGTTTGAATATTTCCTGCTTTGAGTGTTTGATTTCCTATGGAAACTGAAACTTTGAATTGTTCTTTGAATGTGTGTGGTAAAGGTCTATGTACCTCGTCTTGGGCTGAAATTGTTTAGTATTTCGAAATTAGTATTGCTAATTATCACCGCACCTGCAACCAATATGGAAACGTATGGATCAGTTGTTATCTTCTTGCTCAACTGCCCTTCGATTAAATTGCCAATGCTTATTGAATTTTTTACAGTTTTGATTTGATACTTATTGAATAAAGAAAAGTTGTCTATCTTGAACAAGTGAACTCTCTCACCATTTCTGTGAAGAGATGAAACAAAATAAACCTGCATTTGAATTAGTGATCTTCTGTTTAACCGGCACTCGGAAACAAAAAACATCCAGACGAATTGATTTGTGTTTTTGCTCTGTACACCGAATTTGTTTTTTGGGAACCCCCAACTCCATATGAAAACAAATTCTCCTAAATAAAACAACTTAACACGATTTTTCTGTAGATTTCTTGATCATCATTCTTCATCTTTACCAAATAATCACTCAAAATGTAGGATTGTCACAGGTGCTACCGAGCGACGCACCGTGCTTCTTTATGATCTTAACGGACTCTAGAAGAACCTCTTGTTGTGTTGTGTATAGCTCATCTTTTCCCTGAAATCAATGATCACCATGCATGTAAATTTATTGCATAAACCACAAACATTGTCCAAATTTGACCACATACAAATTTGTTAATGATTGATAGCCTAATGAATTCAAAAATTTGTAAATAAAGTTACAAAGGCGAAAGATAGTACCATGTATTTGAGATTGCACCCGATAGAGAGTTCAGCGAAAGATTTTTCCACTCGAGACAAGTAGCAGTAAGGAGCTTCTTTCCCTAAGAAAACTTTTGTGTTTGCCCTCAACGTTTCCTTGATTTCTTTTGATATCTCAGGAATCTTATCCAAATCATCGATCTGCAGTGGTATCTTCGATGCTATGGCTCGCCACTGAGCTCGTGACTTGTTCACAATCATCTATACATGTGAAATTCTGAAAATGAGAATCCAACCTTCTGCAACATGAATGAAGATGAATGATGCGAAAAACGATAAACTAACCTGGCTGGAAAACAGTGAATTGGGTACTGTAACCGGAAACTTTTCGGTGTTCAGCAAAGATGTTGTTGTGAGTCCCATCTCAACAACTTGACCCTCAACAGACCCAGCCTATCATGTAGGAACAAGGAAGGCATTATAAATACGATTTGCATGCTCTGGGAATAAATAAACGAGGGACTAAAGAGTAAACACCATAAAAGATTCTCATGTTCAACTAACTTTGATGGTATCGCCCATGGCGAAGGGCTTTGAAAACTGCATCGATAAACCACTCAGAACATTACCAAGGATATCTTTCGCAGCAAAAGCAGTGGCTACTCCTGCACGGCACAAATCAAAAGCAATGATTTACAATCAATTATTATACAATTATTAATAAGAAATCCACAAAATGCTAGACTTTTTCTGTTGAATCCTAGTAGTTATCACAACAGGCTGAGCAAAAACAAGTAATATGAAATGGAGATAGAAGACAAACCTCCAACTCCACCAACAGTCAAGATAGATTGAACAGCTACCCCACAGGCTTCTGCCGTAGCCATCAACCCTATCGCGAAAAGACCAACTGATGATATTGTGTCCAAGGTCAATATCTTCTCCCTGTCTAGCCCAGCAACACTCTTAGCAGTCAACATTCGAGAAATCACATTGGTCTTCCACCGATGTAGGAACCATACAAAGGAAAGGATGCCAGCTCCTCTCAGTGCTGGAGTAAAGTACTGAGCTGCTACAGTTGTTGGCGCCACCATCGCGGCACTGCATATCACAATCAATATCATCAATGCAATTTTATATTAACCATATCATAATTTGCTCGGATACATACATTAGTTCATCAAAGCGACTCACATTTGTGCAAAAGCCATGAAGGTCACAAAGTAACGCGCTGGATCCTCCAAAGCACTCCAAAAGCTTTTCTCATATGGAACTTCTTCCTTCAAAAACTCACCGGGAAGCAAAGCAGCAGAACTTTGAGTTGCATATCTATGAAACCTCCTCAAAACCCTAGGCATGACTACCCAAGCAAACAAAGTACCAGTCATTGTAAGACTAACAGGAACAATCACATCTTTAAGATACGGATTCGAGTCAAGCAATTGCTGAACATGAGGAGTCAGCTCATCAGAGGCATCTCTAGCCTTCTTTGCAGTTTCAGTAACAGCAGTGTTCAACACATCCTTAGCCTTCTCAACCCAATCAATACCATTCCCATCACCATTACCAGTAGCTAGATTATCAGGTTTAGAGCTAAAAGCTCGTGTGTAAGATGAATAACCTAATAAAGGAGTCGAGTAATTGAAAGGCGTAGCATTAAGCAAACGCAAATTCGACGAAAGAGAAGAAGCGTGAGGCTCCTTCTTGTTGAAACCAGAAAACACCGGAGACGAATTCGCAGATTCAGCTAGTCTTGAATAAGACCTGAGAGATTGAGCTGGTTTAGAAGACGAGTTTACTGATCTGTGAAGTGACCTGAGAAGCGATAACCTAAATCCAGCCATTGAAGCTCAAGGAATTGTTCAAGGAATCAGAATCGAAGAAGAAGTCAATGGTTTGTCTACTACTTGAGACTCTTACCTGGAGATTGATGATAAGCTAAAGAGATTCTGAGAAAAACTCCAAACTAAATACAGATTCCATATTTGCTTGGCAAAGAGGGAAGAAGAAGATGAAGAAGACGACGAAATAAACGGCGAGTATGATGCTTGTTTAACCGTTCGATTTGGTTATCAATGTTTTTCATCTGACGGCTATAATGTCATGTGGAAAAAAGGTCGAGCAGTTTGTTGTTCCCGCTTAGGACTACGTGTCGTTTATTTTGTGACTAAACCGTCGAGCTTGTCTACGATTTAATTGTAAACGTCCTGATGTTTTTAGAACATTAACATAGCTTAATTGGTATATTTTGCTAATACTTTGCACTATGTCTATAGATACAAATATTTAGATTATTGGTATGTTGACCAGTGTTATTCATAAATTTGATTATACAATAATGCTATTCATAAATTTGATTTTTATTGGTATGTTGACCAGTGTTATTGTGCAATAAATTACGGTGAGATTCACACAACATTATACCATTACATTACGTAAGAAATCAAAATTTGTTTTTAATTTGTGTAATGAGCAAATGACCAGTGCTACATCAAGACAAAATCTACCTTTTTCATAGGAAAATGAAATGAAACTCAAAAATCTAAAATTCGTTTCATTTCTTTAAAAAACCCTTTCAATCTCACCAACCTAGCTGCAATATAACAGAGACGGTGTAGCTTTTCGCAGTCGTCTTCTCCGAGTGTAACAAAAAAAAAAAAACTAAATCTGTGATCTAATGGTAGAAACCAATCACAAAGACCAAAAACCACTTTCGTACGACAAATCTAATAAACCCTTGTTGTCTTCATCTTCAACACCATGCTCGTTTACAGCGATCATAATCATCTTGATCTTCCTCTCATATTTCTTATACTCATTCAGTTTCATATCATTTCTAAACCCATATTCTCCTTCTAGAATCCCCAATTCTCTCCTCGTACCCGTTATCCGACTCGGGTCGGGTCCAAAACCAGAGGACAAAACAGAGCTTAAACACATTGTCTTCGGAATCGCCGCTTCTTCCGATCTATGGAAGCATCGTAGAGAATACGTTAAAACATGGTGGAAACCAAACGGAGAAATGAACGGTGCCGTTTGGCTCGACAAACCCGTTAACGACACCGTTTCTTCATTACCTCAGATCAAAATCTCATCGGACACGTCCATTTTCAAGTACCGTTACCGTAACGGTCACAGATCAGCGATCAGGATCACTAGGATCGTATCGGAGACGGTGAGGATGTTAAACGGAACTGAATCTGAGAAAAACGTTAGGTGGGTTGTGATGGGTGACGACGACACTGTGTTCTTCCCGGAGAATCTTGTAAGGGTTTTGAGAAAATACGATCATAAGCAGTTCTATTACATTGGAGCTCCCTCGGAGAGTCATTTGCAGAATTTGCACCAGTTCTCTTACGGTATGGCGTACGGTGGAGGTGGGTTTGCTATTAGCTATCCATTAGCTAAAGTCTTAGAGAAAATGCAAGATCGGTGTATCGAGAGATACTCTGATCTGTACGGTTCCGATGATCGGATTCATGCTTGTATGGCTGAGCTCGGTGTTCCTCTCACTCGCGAAGTCGGATTTCATCAGGTTAGTTTTATGTTAATGTTTTGGGGTTTTAAGTAGATTAGTGTCAATAAGTGTTTACTATGATTGTTTTGATGTAGTTTGATGTATACGGGAACCTCTTGGGTCTATTATCGACGCATCCACAAGTACCAATTGTCTCAATCCATCATCTAGACGTAGTGGAGCCTATCTTCCCCAAAACAGACCGAGTCAAGGCCATAAAGAGACTGATGATCCCAGCGAAACTCGATTCAGCTAGCCTTGTACAACAGTCGATATGCTACGATAAAAACCGGCAATGGACAATGTCGGTTTCGTGGGGATACACGGTCCATATCACACGTACGTTTATGCCAGCAAGGATGATGGAAGTGCCTACTCGTACCTTCAACGATTGGCATAAACGACGCGATTTCACTAATCTTGCTTTCAATACACGTCCTGTAACTTATACTGATTGCCAGCGTCCGCGAGTGTTTTTCATGTCTCGTGTGCTCAATGATTCTTCTAATCCGGACATGACTGTTACCGAGTATTTGAGACACAACGAGTGGAATCCTAAATGCGATTGGGGAATAGAAGATCCTTCTGAAATCAATCGGATTTTTGTCTACAAAAGACCAAATCCGGATCGGTGGAATAAGGTACAAATTTTAGTTTAACTAAGTAGAAGATTTGTATTTTGATTGTTTATAAATAAAGTAATGTCAATGTTGTTTGGTAGGCTCCAAGGAGAGATTGTTGTAGATTAGTGCATACAACAAAGAAGGGAATCATGGTGATCAATGTGGGTGCTTGTGCAAATGACGAAATTGTTGCTTTTTCTGATAAATAGTTTCGGTTTTTTGTGTTTACTTCACATGGCTTGCTTGCTTATAAGGAGAACTTGATTCTTAAAAGAAAACTTGTAACAAGAAGAAGCTTGTTTGTTTACTTACTCTAGTGACATTTTTATACTAAAAAAATAATAGATTTACAAATTTTGATTAGTAGTTTATAAATTTAGATAACAAAGTGAAGATCGATCAGTGGTTCTCAAAGAATATTGCTTTGAAAATATAATTCAAAATTCTCTCAGACGTAGAATTATCTAATCACTCACGGACTGGAAATACTGCATATTTTAGAACCAATAGATTATCTAGTAAATGAGGTATTCGACTGCACTCACCTTGAAGATTAGTTATACGGTAAACAATCAGAATTACTCTCTTGTTATAACTTTAAAAAAAGTATAAATTAAGATAAAAATACATTAAAAACAAAAGAAGGCTTGGGCCTTTAGACAAGTTTGAAATTATGGGCTATATAATGATTCATTCAGACAAATTAAATAGAGACAGAAATTAGATACGAAACAGCTGTAATGACGCGTTGACTCAAATTTCCATTACACAAAAATTAATTTCGATTTGTCTGAATCAAAAATTCGACTGAGAAAATCGTGCAAATCTTTCAACGACAATGGCGATTCTACACAAAAGAATCGGATTCCTTCTCTTTGTTTTCCTTCTATCTTCTACATTCTCCATCTCTCTATCTCTCACATTCTCTCCTTCCGACGAGTACCTCGTAAACTGTGGCTCCGACGTTGACTCCACCGTCGATAACCGTCGCTTCATCGCCGACGCAACAACATCAAACACGAAGCTCTTCACATCAGAAGGATCAATCTCTCTCCAAGGAGAAAATCTTTCTCCTAACATTCCTCAGATCTACAAGACCGCTAGGATTTTCCCGACACAAGCGAAATATTCGTTCAATGTCGTAGAGAAAGGAACACACATGGTACGTCTCCATTTCAATCGGATCAATTCCTCTAAAATCGATATCAACGACGCTGAATTTCACGTTACCGTTAACGGTCATGTCGTCCTTAGGAATTTTAGAGGCAATGATGATGATAGGGTTAGAGAGTTTCTGATTTGGGTTGATGTGAAAGAGGTTGTTATAAGGTTTGTTCCTAGTAAAGATACGACGTTTGCGTTTGTTAACGCTATTGAAGTTATCTCTGCACCTAAGGATTTGATTGCTGATATGGCAACCTCTGTTTCAAATGATGGAACTGAGAAGTTTAATGGTTTGGTTAAAGAAGCAATGGAAGTGATGTATAGAATCAATGTTGGTGGTAGGAAGGTTACTCCTTTTAATGATACATTGTGGAGGACTTGGCTTCCTGATGATGAGTTTTTGAAAATTAGTGATGGGTCTGAGACAACTTACTTCACCGGTAGGATTAAGTATAGACCTGGAGGTGCTAGCCGCGAGGTTGGTCCTGATAATGTTTATAACACGGCTCGTGTTGTTAAAAGAAGCAAAATGAGTTGGGATTTTCCGGTGAGTGCGGGTTATAAGTATTTAATCAGGATGCATTTCTGTGACATTGCTAGCAAATCACTCGGTACGCTTTATTTCAATGTTTATATCAATGGGAACTTGGCGTATCAAGATTTTGATATCTCTTACTCTGCGGATAATGTTCTTGCTTCCCCTTATTACATTGATTTTGTGGTGGATGATACTGTGGGATCGTCGATAACTGTAAGTGTTGGACCATCAAACAAGACTAGTGTTGATGTAAACGGAATTGATGCGATATTGAATGGTGTTGAGATCATGAAGATGAATAATGCAATGGGTAGTCTTGATGGTAATGTTTCAGCAGATATGATATTGAGTTCTTGCCCAAACAGAAGAAACATAAGCATATTTATCGTGATGGTTGCGTTTATGTGTATATTTATGAGCTTTTACATTGTGGCTCAAAGGAAGAAGAAAGTTAGAGAAGACTATGGTTGGACCAAGCTCTCCATGGACGTCCGTGAAGATAATCTCAAGTCCGGGAATCAATTTGCAGCAAGAAAGCATTGACGGTGATGCTTTTGCTTGTTTGGTATATTAACAAACTTTTTTCTCTTGAGTATTTACTACTTTTCGTACGATGAAATAATCTTTGTTTTTTTTTATTAGATTTGTAATGTTTTACACCAAACTGTTTATGTATTGTACTACTGTTTATGTATATGTATGTGGTGTATTTATTCGATGATGAGAAACTCGAGTCGAGTTATGTAATTCACTAAATGGAAAGTGGAAATGTTTTCTTCATGTTCATGTTTTTATTCATGTCTTTCGATAAATATGAATTACTATTATAGTATTATGAATGAATAATCAAATCTAAGTCAAAAGCCATAGCTGATGTCATGTAATGATGATGAGCAGATAAATAATGGTACGGAGTATCGTCTATGACCGTACCGCATGATCCCCACCTCCGAATCTAACACATTACGTCATAAACATATTATAAACATCCTATTAGATTTCTTCTTTTGTGTCACGAGAACATGTCAAAATCAGAAACTATATTGAGTTATACGAAAAAAAAAATTAATCATCAAATTGCTTCTGAGCTATAAAGGTTGCATGGTCCTTGGCCTCTTCCCAAAAGTCAAAACATATCTATCTTTTAATCCCCTCTAGTTCAATTTTAATACATTTTTACGTCATATCGACAAAAATTCAAAGACTTATTGAACACAACAAGAACCATGGAGAGAGTCGCATGCCTGAACCATGCACTAGTAATTTAGTACTTTACACATTCCGTACGAGTCACTCCATAACACCATATATATATCCGTATAAACACGTTCTCTTATATATACACTTGTTTCTCCTCTCATTCTCCACAACAACATTCGATCAAGATCAAGATCAAGAGACCAAGAAGATGGACAAGAGTGATGAGAGAGCCTCGGCGACAGCCCCATCATCGGGAGATGAGTTCAAAGATGTGATTAAGGGTTTGATTAAGCTCTTAATGCTGGTGATTTTCCTTGGAATAATCTTCATTTGGATCCTCATGCCAACCATAACCTATCGAACCAAGTGGTTACCCGTCATGCGTACCGAGTTTGGTTTATCTACTTATTTTGGCTTCGCAGGTTCGTGTATATAAATATCATATTTGATTTCATTTATACATCATAACATTTGGTGATTTTATAACTGTTTGGATTGCATGCAGGCTTGACCATTTTCATGTTGATGTTCCCTGTGCTCCTCTTGGCTTGTTTGGGATGTCTCTATCTCCACTTAAAGAAACAAAACATAACTAATCATCTCAATAGGTAACATCAACTAATCGAATAATTAACCACTCATTAATTAACAAAAGATGTATCTTAGCTATAATCTCCTTGACACAACGATGTATATGATCATATATATATAACAGAGAGAAGACAAGTGGAGGAGGCGTGTTTGCAGCCATGAAGAGGCCAATGTTGGTCAAAGGACCATTGGGGATAGTCTCAGCAACTGAGTTAATATTCTTAGCAATGTTTGTTGCTCTTCTTCTTTGGAACTTCATTGTTTACTGGCGCAATGCTTACATCATAATTACACCTAAATCAGCCGCTAAACTCCACCAGAAATTGTAAGCATTCTTTCACAAAAAAACAACTCAAATTCTATCAAAACACATGCATGTTCTAATAATGCAAACATTCATTATACATAGATGGCAAGCGATGTTGGAGGGAATGGCAATAAGGATCGGGTTGGTAGGTAACCTAGTTCTAGCTTTCTTGTTCATACCGGTGGTTCGTGGGTCATCATTGCTTCCAGTTATAGGACTGACTTCAGAGTCAAGCATCAAGTACCATATTTGGCTTGGTCACATGCTCATGACCTTATTCACCGTTCACGGCATTTGTTTCATTATCTACTGGGCCTCGATGCACGAAATCTCTCAGATGGTGGCTTGGTCTAAGACCGAGATGTCCAATGTTGCCGGAGAGATAGCTTTGCTGTCTGGACTTGTGATGTGGGCCACTTCATATCCTTCGATTAGGAGAAAATTCTTTGAGGTTTTCTTCTATAGTCACTACCTTTACATCGTCTTCATGTTCTTCTACGTCCTCCACGTAGGCATCGCCTTCTGCTTTATCATCTTCCCTGGTTTCTATATGTTCATGGTCGATCGTTTCTTGAGGTTCTTACAATCACGTGACAATGTCCGACTGTTGTCTGCACGTGTTCTTCCTTCCAACTCCGTCGAGCTCACTTTCTCCAAAACCAAAGGTGATAAGTCCTCTTAATTATCAAGATTAGTACATGTATGATTTAAAATTTCTCTAAACATATATGTGATGTTACAGAATTGATGTATACTCCGACGAGCACATTGTTTGTGAACATACCGAGCATCTCTAAGCTGCAATGGCATCCATTTACGATTACTTCAAGCAGTAACCTCGAAGCTGAGACACTAAGCATTATGATCAAGAGCGAAGGGAAATGGTCTACAAAGCTTTACCAGATGCTTTCTTCTTCAGATCATACCGATAGTACTCTCTCTGTTTCTGTCGAAGGACCATATGGTCCTGCTTCTATAGATTTCTTAAGGTAATATAATTTCTTGTGGTTAAAGCATAGTAGATTAGGGTTAGGTTTCTTGCTGCACAATGAACCTTGGCGAGTGTTTGTTTTCTTTGTTTCTAGGCACGATTCTTTGGTTATGGTTAGTGGAGGCAGCGGAATTACTCCATTCATCTCAATTATCCGTGACTTAATCGCCATGAGCCGCACAACGGCATGTGAAATCCCCAAAATAACCTTGATTTGCGCGTTCAAGAAGGCTTCTGACATCTCCATGCTTGACCTTATCCTCCCTATATCCGGTCTCGAATTATCACCTGACCTTAATATCCAAATCGAAGCCTTCATCACGAAAGAAAACAAACCAATGAACGAAGAAACCGAGAAGATCAGAACCCTCTGGTTCAAGCCAAGCCACTTAGACCAACCAATCTCAGCAATCCTAGGACCAAATTCATGGCTCTGGCTCGGCGCAATCCTCTCGTCTTCTTTCATAATCTTCTTGGTAATCATCGGAGTCATGACAGAATACTACATTTACCCTATCGATCTAAACAAGCAGAAGTTCAATGCTGCTTCAAGATCCATCCTTTATCTTCTAGTCCTTTGCGTTAGCATCATGATGACGTCTAGTGCAGCTGTGTTTTGGAATAAGAAGAAGAACAATGTTGAGAGCAGTAAACAGGTCCAAAACGTCGACGTACCGACCCCCATTTCTTCTCCAAGCTCATGGGCTTACAGAGAAATCGAGAGCACTCCTGAAGAGTCTCTTGTGCAATGCACCAATATCCATTTCGGTGAAAGACCAGACCTCAAGAGTAAGTACAAGTAACACAATCAATAATTATACTCAAACTTACATATATATGACCACATGTTTTTGTAAAATGTGTGTGAAAACAGAGTACCTACTTGAGACGAAAGGTTCAAGTGTGGGAGTTATGGTATGTGGTCCGAGGAAGATGAGACAAAAAGTGGCAAGGATTTGTTCTTCTGGTTTGGCTGAGAATCTTCACTTTGAATCTATCAGCTTCAGCTGGTGATTGTGCATTTACAATATATATACATAACTTTTTTTTCCTATATAAACTGTCTTTGTGTGATTGTTTTGTGTGAGTTGTGGACTTTTTTCTCTGATTTTTGTGTATTTCCCTTATGTAACGATTTAATCCGCTTTGAGTATTGTAGTGTATTATGTAAAATTCGAAATGAATGAATTGTTTTCATCATTATTTTCCATCTCCGTTATGTTGTTGATACATGTACACTACGATTATTCATGGACCATTTATTTCAACATCTAATTCGTTTAGCCATACTTTAACGCCATTAATAATGAGTCCACAAATTTAGATTTATTTAGCCATCTACATATAAGGTCAGAGAGAATTAAATGTTATATCTACATTTAGTATTTTAATGATCATATATACTTTAGTATTGCTTCCAAGGCATGTTTTAAAAATTTCAACTATATAGTATGTGAACTCTTCTTTTTTACTTTATCTTCGACGTTCTTGTCCGTCACCAACCAATCAAACACGTTTTAGCCATTGACTTGTTTTTCTATGATTGGTTGTTTTGCGTCACAGTCAGTAGCTTTATCTCATTGACGTACGTTTTAATCGTCTCTCTAATCTCTTCTCTAAATCCCGCCCACGCGATCCACGCACAACACCAAATTCCAATAAATAGCCATTTTTATATATGCTCCCTAAATCTCTCTTTCTTTCTTTATGCAAAATACATTTCCTAAATTCTTGAAAATTCTTATTCACCATTCTTGAAAAGTGGCATGGGGTTTTCTTACGGAGGCGCCGGAGTAATCATCGTAGGAGTTATTCTAAATGATCTTATGAGAGCGGTTGCTACTTTTCTTGATGTAACTCGTTGGTTTGGTGATTATTCGTCGGAAACTTCGGGTAGAAACAAAATTCCGATGGACGACATGCTTCCGGCGATAAAGTTTAAAGAGATATCACGGGTGAGTCTACCGGAGAGTTGCCGGATATGTCAAGATGATTTCAACGGCGGTGATGAAGTCCGGTGTTTGAGGAATTGCATACATGTTTTTCACAAGATTTGTATTGACCGTTGGATCCAAGACGATAAGCTGACGTGTCCTTTGTGTAGGACCCCGATCATCCCTGATTTCTATTTTTTTCGCCTATAGAAGTAACAAACCTATGTTAATTTGTATTTTTTTTTTCAAGAAAGAGATAATTACAATCGTTAAAATTTAAACTAATTTTTTTAATGTATCTTTGCATGTTGTTAGTTATTACCATCCAGAAATGATGGTTATAAATAACAACTCGTTCTTGGTTTGAAGAGGAATTTAGGTGTTTTTATAAATAAAATTGGATAAACAACCAAAGAAAAATTTCGCCTTACTCTAAGTTACGTGTATAATTAAGCAATCACTATACGAATAAGTAGAAACATCGAATTTAGTTGATCTTGGGTCTTTCATAAAGCCCATGTTTTATTTTCGATACCAAAGCAGTGAGTGAGTAAAACACCAAGACTATATCGTCTGCCAAAGAGTTTGTCGGATATATCAAAACGATTTTGATGGTGGTGATGAAGTACGGTGCTTGAGGAATTGTGTACATATTTTTCACACAAAAAGAATTTCAACCGTTGGATTCAAGACAATAAGATGATGTGTCCCTTGTGAAGGACTCCAATCATCCTCGATTTCTACATTCCAAACCACATGCGTTTGGTTTCGTCCATTCACAATACATAACACCAAACCGTCGTAAAATAATTCTGATACATGGATCAAATTGATGCATTTTAACTACTAAATTTACCTCTAAACGCCGTGTATGCATCAATTGTGTCGTTGTGATTGATGGCAATTGAATGAACCTTCCCATTCATCATAAACATGAGTTCCCTTTCTGATTTTGCCAAATTCTTCTTCACGACTTTCAGATCCTTGAACAAATCGTACCACGAGCTGTAAATGATTTGGAATTTTGGTAGAGATTTCGTCAGAACTTTTGAAAGTATTTCTGATTCCAAATCGAGTGGAAGATTGGAATTAATCTCTACCATTGTTATTTTTGTGATCGTATTCTCTGTTAAGATTGGAAAGAAACCAAAAAAAAATATTTTGTATTTTTCAACAGGAATGATAATAATCGTGTTAAAATTTTAAAACTAAACTTTTTTTTGGGTCTATCTTTGCATGTTATTATCACCATTCACCCAATGGTAACAACCATATACACTCATACAAGAATAAGTAGAAAAATCGAATTCACTCGTTATTGGGTCAAAGCCCATGTTTTATTTTCGATACCAAGCCATTGAGTACCTAAGGGTAGACACGTGGCAGTTTCTCTGAATTAACACACGCACATGCTTAATGACGATCTAATTATGCTTTCGTGATTTTACCTTCAAGTTAAAATTCATGCTTAGTCAAGCACACGCTCACCTCACGTGATATACGATTACATTTTTAGATATGTGACCTTGAGCATGTCAGATTACAAGTTGTACCCTGGTGTGACAATACTTTGAATACATTTATTTAATTGACAAAAAGAAAAACTAGCTAAGAATATGACTTTTAATTTCTTACTCTTCCATGTAAAATATACACACATTTATTAGATTGACAAAGAAGATGTTGTTGACCAAAAACATACAAAAGGAGTAAAGAAATTACGGTGGATATTGTCATAGGTGATTCTGAGCATATTGGAACTTAGATTTGGTAAAATTTAGCGGCAGCTTTTCTTTTTTAATTTGTCCTAATCTATCAAGAGAGGGTATTCTAGACTATTCATATAAAACCTAAGGGTATTTCCGTCTAAATAACATCACTTATTTAATGTATGAAGAGCCCTTCCTACAGAGTTCTATGAGATCTGCTCTTACAAAAACAAAAAAACTGCTCGAAGAAGAGGTGAATCTAAAGCTTACGTGGTTGTGACATATAAAATATTTATACATTCATTGTGTTTATATTGTAATCTTGTTCTAATCTTGTTTGGTCTCTTTGTTTTTTCTTTTGGGGCCTTTAAAGTTTTGATTGGGTGAAAAAAAAAAATGAGGATTCGGAAGAACACGAAGCTGTCATCGTTGCTTTTAGCGACTGCTGGTTACGGAGGAGAAAGACCAGAGACATATAAGTGTCACTTTAACCAATCTCCATGGGATGTGATTCCTGTCGACGCCGATGGTTCCTCCTCCTCCGAGTTAACTAACCTACTCGATTCGTCGTGGTTCCTTCCTTCCTATTCTCCTTCTCGGACTCTCATTGATCACAAGGTAATCTGATTATTACCAATATATGATTCTATTACCATCATTGTCTCCACCATTTCTTCTCTGCCTGTTTATTATTATTAGGGTTTTGTTTTTTTTTGGTTATTGCTGTTCGGGAAGTGGATTTTTGAGATCTTGGGTCGTTTAGTTTATCGATTAAGGTTAATGGGTCGTGATTATTTAGCTTCTTTGAATCACATTTCATGTCTCTGTCCCTGATTATTCTTTTTTATTACAATGTCTTGGTTTTTTTAACTCAGTTCGATGGAGAAGATAAGAATGTGAGCTTGGGCAATTCTAATGGCGTTGCTCAAAGGTAATAAGAATCCATTTCCAATCACTTCGATTATCGTCTCTGCTTCCTTCGTTTGCTTCGATGTTTTTTTTTTAGGGTTTTACTCGTTATGTTCGATAATCGGGTAATTTAATTTCGCCCGAATCCGAGTCGGATCCGAAATGTCGGGTGACAAATTTTTTTTAAAATGATTTATTTGTGTCGTGTAGATTGAACAGCTCTGTTGTGTCCGTGGATAGACTTAATCTCATTGCGGCGGAGGAGGAGGACGTTGATGAGCCAATGGATCAGGGTGATAACAATGAGAACAAATCCAAATCAGTGGAGCCTAATTCGCCGGTGAAAACATCCGGAGACGATGAGGAAATGGCTGTTTCAATGCCGGTGCCGCCTAAACGAGGAAGGCCACGTGGCACTGGCAAGAAAGCTTCAGCCTTTAGCTCCGCATTGACGAATCCGTATGAGTTTTACTATTACTCTGGTTTCGGACCACGGTGGGGGAAAAAACGAGGTGGTTCCGGTTCTGGTGACGGTGAGGATGTGCTTATGAGTGAGAGTAATAATAATATGGGTAAAAAGAGTAGTGGTAGTAGTGAGGAAGGGGATGGTAAAACGGCGTCGTTTGGAGAAGGGAGTAGTAGTGTTGATGGGTTTGATTATGTGGAAGAAGAGGATAACAATGAGTTAATGGATGGTCAAGAAAGTGATTATGGGAAGAGGAAGAAGAAGAAGAAAGATGAGAAAATGATGATGAAGAAGACCAAGAAAGGTCGAAAGCCCGTAAAGGAAAGGTCTTTGAAATCCCTCATGTGAAATATTTCATGTTTTGTGAGGGCTTTTCTGTTTTTTTTACTTGAGAAATATTAGTATTGTTATTGTCTGTTTTTAAATGTCGTTTAATTATTATTTTTGGAAAAACCTCAATTTCTAACAAAGTTTGTCTTAGAAATTTTTTTTAAAAAAAAATAAGTGTGTTTAATTTTCATGAACTAATTTAATTTTGATTTTTTATGAAAGATAAATCACCATGTTAAACCTAATTGTAATCACCATCATTTTAGTTTTAATTTTTCATATTAAACTAAACAACGAAAAATGTGTTTAAAGCCCGTTTAAGACGTATCATAATTAATTTTCATTAAAAACTACAAAATAAATATTTTATGTGGTTTCAAGAGTTTCACAAAGATAATAACATTTTTAATTGGATAATTACGAACGTTTAAGGTTTGTAGGAGCGTCTTTCGTTTTTTAAAACTTATCCGAATACGCGTATTGCAAATCTATTTAAAGTAAAAAAAATTACAAAAGAATTTTTTATTTATAGAAATAAGAATAAACCGAGATAAGAATACACCGTTCAACGGAGTATCGTAATTTAAATAAACTTTTGGCTGTCAAAATCAAAATAGATTCATATAACTCATAACATTAAAAAAAGCGCGACTAGTTATATATACAACATATTTTCATATTTATTATGAATGATATGAGCTACTAACATATATCATATTTTTAAAGGTAATATGAAAATTAGAATATGTTAACTAAAGCATATTTGTATCTATAGCTTTTTTGACTAGTCTAATCGAAATACATACTACTCTTTAACTTTTAGTTTTACAATACTTACGATCGATTTTTGTTCAAATTCCACGATGATTAATATGTCATTAGTTTTTTTATAAACGATATTTTTTTTATGTTTTTTATTTTTAATTTGACAGTATAATACATCAATAAGAAGAGGTTATGGAAAAAATTATGATTATTACTTTAGTTTTGCGTTTATCTTATATTTCGTTTTAGTAATAAATAAAATTCCATCATGTTTAGTTTTGAATAAATTTGGATTTGGTTTGCAGTAAAATATATATTTTGAAAATTATTTTGTTAAAAATTAATTAAGTTAAAGTTAAATAAGAACTAATTAAGAATCAGTTGACTTGGTATCCTTACTAATGTTATTATTTGTATTGTTTTGTATCTTTGGGGACTTGGACTCCTTTGTTTAGTTGGTAAACATTTGTAGGACTTACATATGAGGAGGAAGAAGAAGAAAGATGAGAAAATGATGATGAAGAAGACCAAGAAAGGTCGAAAGCCCGTAAAGGAAAGGTATTTGAAATCCCTCATGTGAAATATTTCATGTTTTGTGAGGGCTTTTTTGTTTTTTTGGACGTGAGAAAGATTAGTATTGTTATTGTATGTTTTCAAATGTCGTTTAATTACTTTTTTTTTCCTGGGAAAAAACTCAATTTCTAACAAATTTTGTCTTAATTTTTGTTTTTTTCTGAAAAATCAAGTGTTTTTAATTTTCATGAACTAATTTAATGTTAGATTTTTTATAAAATATAAATCACCATGTTAAACCTAATTGTAATCACTATCATTTTAGTTTTAATTTTTAATTTTTCATATTAAACTAAACAACGAGAAATGTGTTTAAAACCCGCTTAAGATGTATCTTAATTAATTTTCATTAAAAACTACAAAATACATATTTTATGTGGTTTCAAGAGTTTCACAAAGATAATAACATTTTTAATTGGATAATTACAAACATTTAAGGTTTGTAGGAGCGTCTTTCGTTTCTTAAAACTTATCCGAATACGCGTATTGCAAATCTATTTAAAGTAAAAGATCTTTTTATTTATAGAAATAAGAATAAACCGAGATAAGGATACACTATTCAATGGAGAATCATAGTTTAAATAAACTTTTGATTGTTAAAATCAAACTAGATTCATATAACTCATAACATTTGAAAAACGCGACTAGTTATATATACAACATATTTTCAAATTATTTTCATATTTAATATTAACGATATGAGCTATTAACATATATCATATTTTTAAAGGTAATATGAAAATTAGAATATGTTAACAAAAACATATTTGTATCCATAACTTTTTTTGACCAGTGTAATCGAAATACATATTACTCTTTAACTTTTAGTTTTACAATACCTACGATCGATTTTTGTTTAAATTCCACGATGATTAATATGTCATTAGTTGTTTTATAAATGATTTTTTAATGTTTTTTATTTTTAATTTGATAGTATAATACATCAATAAGAAGAAATTATGAAAAAAATTATGATAATTACTTTAGTTTTCCTTTTATCTTATATTTAGTTTTAGTAATAAATAAAATTCGATCATGTTTAGTTTTGAATAAATTTAGATTTGGTTTTCAGTAAAATATATATTTTGAAAATTATTTTGTTAAAAATTCATTAAGTTAAAGTTAATTAAGAACTAATTAAGAATCAGTTGACTTGGTATCCTTACTAATGTTATTATTTGTATTGTTTTGTATCTTTGGGGACTTGGTGTCCTTTGTTTAGTTGGTAAACATTTGTAGGAAGATTTTTAACCTCTATGTTGTCGCTTGGTACTTAGATTGGCTTTGTTTTAATTACCTTTTTTGGGGAAAAACTTTTCCTCTTGACAAAATTTGTCTTAAAAATTATTTTCTAAAAGATATCTACGTAGTTCAAATACTTCAAAGTCGGGACATTTACTAGAGCATCTCCGTGGAAAAAGTTGGGTTCAGCCTCAATATGATCTCGGTCATGGTTGTCCATGGCCAACTCCTCGAGATGATCAAGTATTTATCAATGTTTCTTGTTTTGAAAGTTCAAAATATATAGATTCGTTTATTGGTTTGTTAATGATGTATCTTGAACCAAAACAAAGAGAAAATAGTCTAATGACCCTTTAAGCTGTGTCATAATTAATTTTTATTAATATCTTGAAAATAAATATATTATGTGGTTTCAAGAGTTTCACATAGATGAACTTTTTGAACGAATTATAAAATTTGTACGAACGTCTCTCATTTTTTTTTGAAAATTTATCCGAACCAATGCATTGCAAATCTATTCAAGGTACAAAATCTCACAAAAAATAAGAATAGACTGAGATAAGAATACACTATTAATCGGAGCATCGTAGTTTAAATACTTTGACTTTCAAAATCAAACTATCGTTTAAATAGATTTTTACCAATTTGTTTGAATTTAAGCATTTTTTCAATCAAGAAATAATAATTTCACTAAAATATCGATTGTTCCACTGACCGTGGATCAGTCATAATGTCTTGTGTTGAGGAGCTCTCTGTAATCTTTACGGATTCCCCACATAATCTCACTGCATTTTTGCATGCTTGGTCTCGAGCCTCTATGAGGAGCTAAACACTGAAATGCCATCTCCAATACCTTCTCTAATGCTAAGTTGTTCGCTGGACTTCGTTCTAGCTTCGGGTCCAATATTGATATCGAATCTCCATTCGTGAATTTCTTGATCGCCTGATCACATAACAGCCGTTAAAAATATCAAAACACAAGCCATACTAGTGAATCAAGAAGCTAAGATGATAAATGTATTACCCATCTTATGGTGATGCGTTCTTTTTGTTCTCTGCTAAGCTCAATGGGACGCCGGCCTGTGAGAATCTCGACTAGCAGTACACCGAACGAGTAGACGTCACTTTTCACTGTGAGTTGATATGTCGTCAAGTACTCTGGATCCAAATAACCTGCGGTCCCTTTGACTTGTGTTGAGACATGTGTGGCTCCTGAGTCAGTGTCTGGAGCTAATCTCGCAAACCCAAAATCCGCAACCTTGGCTCTGAAATTCTCAGTGAGGAGAATATTTGAAGATTTTATGTCTCTGTGGATGATAGGTGGCTCTATAATACATAAAAAATTATGAATCAATGATCAACTAAGTAATGTGGTTTTACAATTCACAATTGACTTACGTGTATACATGTGGAGATAGGTTATGGCATGAGCTACATCGGTTGCGATATCTAGCCGAGTTGCCATGTCGAGAGGCTTTCCGTTCTTACCTATAAACAGATTCCGTTCAAGAACACTCATTGAAAATTGGTTGAAAATATTCAAAAAAAGAGAGAGAGTAGAATGTACACACAATCCAAGTGATCTCTAAGAGTTCCATTGGGTACATATTCCACAATAAGAAGCTTCTCGTCATTATGCACCAAAAATCCATAATATTTCACCAGACTCAAATGTGTTACTTGAGCCAATGTCTGAATCTCACTCATAAACTCTGCACCTTGACCGTGGTCGCCTTGTATACTCTGCATATACTCAAAAAATCAAGTAGCAATGGTAAGAATTTTCTACAGCAACATTTCTCCATCAAAAACATGACTTTCATTGAAATGATTCATACCTTTTTGGCACGTTTGACTGCAACTGTTGTCCCATCTCTAAATTTAACCTTGTAAACAGTTCCAAAACCTCCTTGTCCGATCCTGAACGACGGCGAAAAATTCTTGGTAGCGTCGTAAATTTCGTCGAAAGTGAATCTTGGATTCTCCGTTACGTTTGCATTCCCATTCCCATAATGCCTCTGAACACTTCCAGTTGAGCTACGTCTACTTCTAATATCATGCTCTGTTCAGACAACAAACAATAAATGCTCTGTTCAGACAATAAACAATCATGTTCTGTTCAGAGTTCAGACAACAAAATCATGTACACTTCCTTGGTAATATCTCATCATTCAAATCCAAGAACCATGTGAACTAACTAGCATCATCCAATCCAGAGATAGAAAGAGAAATCTCTCATATCTGAGACCTAAACACTTAAGAATATAAACCAAGAACCGAACCTGAAAAATTGGAGAAATTAGACCATACCGGAAGAATCGTAGAAACCTTTGGAGGAAGAAGAAACGGGATCAGGAGGAGTGAAGCAACTGATGAAGATACCAGAGAACCAGCGAGCGAAGGAGCTAGATTTAGCAGTGTCGGTAGGGGAAGAACGATCGGTGTGAGTATTAGTACTGTAAGAAGATCCTGGTGTTGCTGGAAATGATCCTCCGCTTGAGCTATATCTCCGACGACCGTTCATCGGAATATAAAAAAACAAAACAAGAATCGAGAGAGTAAAAGAACGTAGCAAGAAAATCGCAAATGGCGAACAATGAAGGAAGAGTCCGAGAGACTGACTTTTAAATTCAACGTTGATTTTATTTTTCATTAGACTCTTTGTGTTATTTATTCCAGCTGTACTTAATTATAACCTTCTATAATTAACATACAAATCCGACAAGCTAAGCTAATACTCCCTCCGTTCTTTTTTGTTTGATGTTTAAGGTTTTTACACACAAATTAAGAAATCATTAAATTTTTAATTTTTTCAAAACAAAACATGTTTTATCATCAATTCCAAAATAAATCAACCAATAAAAAAACAATCTGCAGAATTTAAACAGTCAAAAACTCAAAATCACAATTAATTTTGCATAGAAAATTGAAAACATCAATCTAAACAAAACAAAAAAATCACTCTAAAACACACAAACATAAAAGAACGGAGGGAGTATTATATTCCTGATTTGGTTTTTAATCTGTTTTGTAATAATGTCATATTGTCATAATACTACAATTAAACCGTTGATACATAATTTTAGGTATTTTAAACGTATACGAAATCCGTAAAAGATTGATGATAAGCTTCTTGAGCCGCCACTCATATTAAATGACATTCGGGTCCATCTCTGTAAATGCAACAATAATCGAAAATCATAAACTCTAATATCAAATCGCATTTAAGTTTGTGTTTTTCATTTCTGGCGTTCTAAGAAAAGGTATAGAAACATTTTTTTTGTAATTTCTTAGATTTCATTAACAATTCTAATAATCCCGATTTAGGCACGTTCTTTAAAATTAAAAGTCACCATTAGAGGAGACAATAATAATGAAGTTACTTTGATTTAAAGTCAATCAATATGGTTAGTAGGCTGGAAGATTCATAGTAGCTGAAAGATGATATTTGACCACACTAAAAATACCCTCTTGATATTGACCTTTTTAATAATGGGCCATGCATGAGTCGTACTAATGTTTAAAGCCCATGTTTCCAAAAAGAAGCCCAATCACTATTACTTTAATTGTCCGTGTAGATTAAAAGGTAGTTAATTAATTGGTGAGACTAATCAAGTGGGGGTTACAGTATAATTACGAATTATACGATGATGAGCTACAATACAATACAAAGCTCTGTTGAAGAAACCCTCGCCTGAATTTCTTCTTCGGAGAAGAAGGAGGAGCTCTAATTCTCTCCGGTGACATCTCAAGTTATCCTCGTTACTACGATTTCATCTCGGTTTTTTCTTCCGCCTATTCAGTTTTAGGTACCGTTTGTGTTGTTTTGATTTGGGATATGTATTTTTCTGTTTATGTGGTGAGGATTTTGATGATTCTAGCTCATTCTGTATTTGTATTTTTTGTTCTCTTTGTGTTTGTTAGTCGTCGTTTCCATTTTAGCTCACGTTATGGTAGAGTTACGTTTGAGCTATGTTACAAGTTTTGATGATGGATTGTTTTTGATTCTTAGTGTTGAATTGATTATAATTGTCAAAAAAGTGAGTAGTAACTTGACTGATTCTTGAGAATATTATTATAAGTCAGATTCTCGTGATTTTTAGGTTTCAGGTATTGTGACAAAGAGCACATGAACCTAACCGGGGAACATTCTTATACCTTAGTGTTTTTTTATGGATAACTTTGGCGTCAAATGGACTTTTCTCTGGGAAATTGCTTACTAATAACTTAACTGTAATTCAAGAAATCTTTGTTAGGTTCATACTGGTGTGTTGTAGCTAAAGATTCACTCTTATTTTCTGCAGTGCAGCCGCAAATGATGCAAAGACTGTTGGCTGCAACTCTTGCGTAAACGTTATACTTTGTGAAAATGGGAGGTTGCTGTTGTTCCTCGAGGAAGACGCATCTTGTTGGAACACCTGTATACTATTATGTCAGTAATCCTTCTTTCTCTAGCTTGTATTTTCATTCTTGACAATCTTGCTTGAGAGGTTGGTACTATTTGTGGTTGTGAAAAACGTAGTTATTTGACTGCAACACTCTACATTCTCATGTGAAAAGGAATAAAGTTTCCACTAACTTTAGTTTTTTACGCAGTGTCCAGAATCTTTTCAAAGACACCAGCCTTCAGGAGCTCCTACTGGTGTGGGATCAACATTCACCACAGGTCTCTTGGTTGATATAGGCTTGGACAGATCAATACCAGACACCTTTTGTGCGCCTGCTCCTCTTCCATATGATTTGCTTTTAGGGAGACCACAGTGCGCAGATTCCGATTCTATCAAAGGCAGGATTAGGGAGAGCAGTTTTGAAACGTTAGCGACATGTGGAGATCTTGGGGGTTCAGACTGTAAAACTCAAGCCAGCTCAGTGATTCTCTCACCGAGTAAATCAGATTTCTCTAAACAAAAAGGATGCAAGCAAGTGGTAGATGAAGAGGAGGAGTCTTGTCCCATTTGCTTTGAAGGTAAGAACTCAAGATTGTTGAAATTAATGTATTCTTTAGAGCAAGCAAGTTTATGGACTCATGTGCTTCCCTTAAATGCAGATTATGATGTTGAGAATCCAAGACTAACGACAAAGTGTGAGCACGATTTCCACCTTTCTTGTCTTCTGGAGTGGATTGAAAGAAGTGATAGATGCCCTATATGCGATAAGGTGTGTCTCCCGCATTAATGTTCTTGTATTACTAAGCATCTCTTACTTGTGTTTACCAGTCCAATTCTCTATGTTATCAAAAGGGAATATATAAGTCATTCATAGTTAGATACTAAGATCTGCCATTGATGGTTTCTAAAAGCTTAGCGTTGCGTTGAGAGCTGTGATAAATTGCACAACTTATACTAACATTCCACTTTTGTTTGTTTGTTTGTTTGTTTAATGACACAGGAAATTGTGTTGGATGAATGCTTGAACTAGCATCACTATCCTCTGTTTGGAAGTTTGAAGTTGCTGCTTAGGCTGTTAGTCTACTACATAATTTGCACACATCTCTTTAATTCTTCATTACACATAAGTCTTGGGTCTCTACGTTTTCGTCTTGTTTGTCAAATTGGTTATGTTCTTGAACTTGGTGAAGTCATATAGATATACATACAATTGTAAATATCACCTGCTGTGTGTTCGGATGTGAATCGTGTGTTTTTGGGGTGATGGAACATAATCATATCCAATTCTTGATCCATGATTCTATAATCTATAGCATGCTCTGGGAATCTGGTTGTGCAAATTGTAACACCTTTTAAAATTATCATTATTATTAGCATCAATTTGTTTTTCTTTTTCATAATGAATAGCTAGTTTAGAGTCTTTAGACTGTTTGTTGTGTTGATTGCACTGGCAGAGTACTAAATTCTCCTGATACAAAAGTAGAAAATGATTTTTGGGGTTGGTTAAAAGAAGAGAGATTCTATTAAATGAATTCATGAGCTAAAAAAATGAATATTCCAAATAATTGGATCCACATGCTCCTAGTCTTGTCGTGGGTACGTTTGATAACCCCTTGTCTGCATAATTAATTAATTACTATTGTTAGGACTTAGGATTAAGAAAGAATAAAACAGGCAGGAATTATTTAATTTTAAAAGTAAGTAACGAAAACGAGTTAAGACTTTTACGGTCACGGGTTTGACTTCTAAGCACATATGTCTGCCACACCTCCTTTTCCCATTCTTAATTCCTCTTATGTCCCTAAACCCTTTTTAATCCTCCGTTAACCCAAAAATTGTTCAACTTTGTTTATATTTAGCTAAAGAATTTTTAGTTAGCTGTATTCTTTTCACTTTTAATTTTTGAATAGCATGAAATGAACATATTACAATACATACAGCAAGTTGTTAGTTTGTTACTAACTAAAGCTTAAGTAGTAATCATTCCGTTCCAAAAAGATAGATGTTTAAGGTTATGCACATTTATTAAGAAAATGCATTGATTTCTACGATTTACCGTTTCTAATAAAGTTTAACCAATAGTATTTCAGTATTTGTTTTGGAAATTTATAAAAGTGCATAGAAAACTGTAAAAATTCTATAAATAAATTTATTTTATAAAGTTTTTATCGATTAGGAAAAACAATGGAGATTTTTTAGCGTGACGGTGGCTTTTTAGGTTGATGATAGGGGTAATATAGTAAATGTCAAAAGGAGACTATAGTTCCAAAGCCATTATAGCGATATATCACTTTATGCAAGACTCAAGAGCATGTGTCCGTGACGTTGCAGCTTTTTACAGATTTATCTTCCAAAAATTCTCTCCACATTTTATTTATACACAGAGAGAAAGAAAGAAAGAGAGCTTTCTTCTTGGAGGTTTCCTATGTCTATCACCACCAACAACAAAATATCATCAACCATTTTCTCTCCAAACAAACACATCCATGAAGAAGATAAAGACCCAATTCCAAATGCTATGTACACTTCTTCTACTCCTCTTTCTTCTTCCTCTATCTTCTTTCTCTGAAACTTTACCAAACAAGAAAGTTATCATCATCAAAGGAAACCAAACCATTCTTAGTTTCAAAAGAATTTTCCGGCTTGGTTTCTTCAGTACCACTAATGGCCTATTATTATCTTCTAATTCCTCTTCCTCACCCTCCGGTTGGTATTTGGGAATCTGGTACGCTTCTATACCAACCCCTACTTACGTTTGGGTCGCTAACCGGAACCGACCCATAACCGATCCGGACTCCTCCACACTCGCGCTCACCACCACCGGAAACCTAATCGTCACCGACTCAAAAAACGGCGTCGTGTGGGAAACTAATAACAAAGACCCAGGAACCAATTTCCGGTTCTCAGATACCGGTAATCTAATTTTAACCAAGGACGATGATTCTCCGGTTTGGCAAAGCTTCGATAACCCGACTGACACGTGGCTTCCGGGTATGAATGTCACCGGTAAAACAACCATGACTTCGTGGCGAACACCGTTCGATCCATCACCAGGATTTTACTCACTAAGACTGAGTCAAAGCTTCAACGAATTCGAGCTTGTTTACAACCAAACCAAACCGTATTGGTCAACCGGAAACTGGACCGGAGAATCATTCGTCGGCGTACCGGAAATGACCGTACCGTACATATACAGTTTCCATTTCGTTAACCCTTACATTCCCACGGCGTCGTTTTGGTACATCGTAACACCGTCGGACACGGTGGCGCTCGAGTCGCGGTTAACTCGGTTCTTGGTTGATTACAACGGTCAGCTTAAACAGTACGCGTGGGATCCACAGACACTGCACTGGAACATGTTCTGGTTACAACCGGAGGATAAGTGTCGTGTTTACAGTCTCTGTGGTCAGTTAGGATTTTGCAGCAACGATTTGCTTAAGCCATGTGCTTGTATACGAGGTTTCCGAGCTAAGAACGATGCTTCGTGGAGATCTGAGGATTACAGTGACGGATGTAATCGTGAAAGTGGTGATTCTTGCGATATGAGAGATCATTTTGAGGCGGTGGGTGATTTGCGTTACGACGGCCATGTGGAGATTTCGCCACGGTCTCAGGTAAGTAAGAGTTCTTGTGAGAAGATTTGTTTAGGAAACTGTTCTTGTGTGGGTTTTTATCATAGCAAGAAGTCGAATCTCTGCAAGATTTTACTGGAATCGCCGGTGAATTTGAAGAATTCGAGCTCATGGGCTGGAGTTAGTAATGAGATATTGTATATTAGAGGTCCAATGAAAGGAGATTCAAAAGGAAACGTTTCTAGAACTGTTATTATATTGTGTAGTGTTGTTGGGTCTATCTTAGTTCTTGGGTTGGTCTTGTTTGTGCCATTGGTTTTGTTTAAGAGGAGATGTAAGAGGAAGAAAACGAAGAAAGAAGACGAAGATGGGTTTGCTGTGTTGAATTTGAAGGTCTTCTCTTTCAAAGAGCTTCAGATAGCTACTAATGGATTCTCGGAGAAGCTGGGACATGGCGGTTTCGGGGCGGTTTTCAAAGGAACATTGCCGGATTCTGCTACTTTTGTGGCTGTGAAACGTTTAGAAAGACCTGGAAGCGGTGAGACAGAGTTCCGGGCGGAGGTGTGTACCATTGGGAACATTCAACATGTTAATCTTGTTAGGCTTCGAGGTTTCTGTTCAGAGAATCTTCACAGACTTCTCGTCTATGATTACATGCCAAATGGACCCTTGAGCTCTTACTTGTCAAGAACAAGTCCCAAATTGCTAAGTTGGGACGCCCGTTTCAGGATTGCGTTAGGGACTGCGAAAGGGATCGCGTATCTGCACGAAGGGTGCAGGGACTGTATTATTCACTGTGATATCAAGCCAGAAAACATTCTATTGGACAGCGAGTACAATGCCAAAGTATCTGATTTCGGACTGGCCAAGCTTGTTGGCCGTGACTTCAGCCGTGTTCTAGCCACAATGAGAGGGACATGGGGCTATGTTGCTCCTGAGTGGATATCAGGGTTACCCATCACGACAAAAGCCGATGTGTATAGTTTTGGAATGACATTGCTTGAGCTGATTGGTGGCCGAAGGAATGTCATTGTCAATAGCGATACACCGGGAGAGAAAGAGGAGAAAGAACCCGAAAAATGGTATATAAACACTTTTCTTTTCAACTTGGAATCAGTTGTGATAGAAAAAAAAGCTTGATAGTTTGTATCAATGTGTCTTGTGTTCGCAGGTTCTTTCCGCCATGGGCAGCGCGTGAAATAATACAAGGAAATGTGGACACGGTGGTTGACTCTAGACTCAACCAAGAATATAACATTGACGAGGCGACTAGGATGGCTACGGTAGCGATATGGTGCATACAAGACAATGAGGAGATAAGACCGGCGATGGGGACAGTGGTGAAGATGCTTGAAGGAGTTGTGGAAGTCAGTGTTCCTCCACCACCTAAACTGATACAAGCTCTTGTCTCTGGTGAGTCTTATCGAGGAGTGGACAATGGATTGAGCAGCACAACCTATAGAGAAAGCCGTGGCTGTTCGGATCTCAATACTGGACTGTCTAGCGCCGGGTCACGGTCATCTTTTGGTAGACCACCTTCTCCCTGATCAAATTTTAAGATGGTTTTGTCATAAACCTATTCTATATGTTTAGGATTTTTTTTTGCTCTCTAAGAGAGTTTAATTAATCGCAACTGTAACTGTTGGTTGTATCTTGTAGTATGTGATTGAAGCCTTAATTTGTGTTTTCCTATCGCAGAAAGTTAGAAAGATGAGTGTCACCTATAATACATGATCTTAAATTTTTTTTTTCTTTCTTTTTCTTTTTGTCAACAAACCTCATACATTAGATCACAGTTGGTCGATACGAAGTGTTCCCGATGGGATTGCTCTTCTCGACTCATCGGGATCTACATAGAAAAAGATAAATTCACGAGCTCGGATCTCTTTTGCCAAAGCATCTGTCCAGACATTAGAAGATCACATCGTGAAATGTGAGATAAACGAAAGAACGTAAAGTTTCCTCTAAGTTCAAATAGGTAGTTCTAACTCAGTTTGAAATATTGGCCAATCCATGGGGTCGTTCATGATTTTTAGTAGATCCGAACAGTCAGTTTTAAATCGAATCGATAATATATCTTGATCTTTAGACAATTCATGATCTTAAATATATTTCACTCCTAACTAATTTGATTTTGAGATATAATAAAAACTTTCAAACATAGATTATCATTGGATCCGGTCACTTTCTATCGCATCTTAATTTTAATGGACCCAAGGTCAAAGACCCCAACTTTATAAAGACTGTAATAAACTCTTCTTCGGTATAATATATTAATAATCAATTGAGGGAGAGAAAATCCTAGATTGTGATTGTGTTTTCTACAGAGATGACAATGACGAAACAGAGAGAACTTCCAACGGATTTGGTAGAGGAGATACTGTGTCATGTTCCAGCCAGATCTCTGAAAAGATTACGATCAACTTGCAAATCGTGGAACCGTCTTTTCAACGATAGGAGATTCTTAAGAAAGCACTTGTCGAATGCGCCAAAGGAGTTGCTAGTTCTGTTCCTGACTAATGAATTGAGGATTTGTCATATGGGAGTCGATCTCAGTGGAATCATTCCATCTCTATGGGTGAAACGTACATTTCATCATTTTTTTTAATTAACATCAAACTCTACCGTTATTTGAAATTTGTGGGTGTCTTTAAGTTTTGAAATATTTTTCCAAAAATTTAATTTGTATTTGTTGGTTTAATTAAATACTCTATCACCATACCAAATAGTCGGAATAGTTTAGCTTTTATTTCAGAAAAATTTATTCATTTGTTTTGAATTAACATCAATCCGTAATAATTTTTCTAAAATTTGTGGGTGCCTTTGAGTTTTTAAATATTTTCCCAAAAAATTAAATTTGTATATGTTGATTTAGTTACATACTCTTTCACCATACCAAATATCTAAAATAGTTTAGCTTCTATTTTGAAAACATTTCATCATGTTTTTGAATTAACATCAAACCATAATAGTTAATTGAAATTTGTGGGTTATATCCTATTAGTTTTGAAATATTTTTTCAAAAAAATAATTTACATTTGTTGGTTTAATTAAATACTCTTTCACCATACCAAATAGCCAAAATAGTTTAGCTTCTATTTTGAACACATATCATCATCTTTTTGAATTAACATCAAACCGTACTAGTTATTTGAAATTTGTAGGTTATAGCCTTTGAGTTTTGAAATATTTTCCCAAAAATGAATTTTGTATATGTTGGTTTAGTTAGATACTCTTTCATCATACCAAATAGCCAAAATAGTTTAACTTCGATTTAGAATACATTTCATCATGTTTTTGAATTAACATCAAACAATACTAGTTAATTGAAATTTGTGGGTTATATAGCCTATGAGTTTTGAAATATTTTCCAAAAAAATAAAATTTGCATTTGTTGGTTTAATTAGATACTCTTTCATTATACCAAATAGCCAAAATATTTTAGCTTCTATTTTGGACACTTTTCATCATCTTTTTGAATTAACATCAAACTATACAAGTTATTTGAAATTTGTGGGTTATAGCCTTTGAGTTTTGAAATATTTTTCCAAAAAATTAAATTTGTATTTGTTGGTTTAATTAGATACTCTATAACGATACCAAATAGTCGAAATAGTTTAGCTTTTATTTCAGACAAATTTATTCATTTGTTTTGAATTAACATCAATCCGTACAAATTTTTCTAAAATTTGTGGGTTATAGCCTCTTAGTTTTGAAATATTTTCTCAAAAAAATAAATTTGCATTTATTGGTTTAGTTAGATACTCTTTCACCATACCAAATAACAAAAATAGTTTAGCTTCTATTTTGAACATATTTCATCATGTTTTTGAATTAACATCAAACAATACTAGTAATTGAAATTTGTAGGTTATAGCCTTTGAGTTTTGAAATATTTTCCAAAAAAAATAATTTTGCATTTGTTGGTTTAATTAGATACTCTTTCACCATAACAAATACCAAAATAGTTAGCTTCTATTTTGAACACATTTCATCATCTTTTTGAATTAACATCAAACCGTACTAGTTATTTGAAATTTGTGGGTTGCCTTTGAGTTTTGAAATATTTTGCCAAAAAAATTAAATTTGTATTTGTTGGTTTAATTAGATACTCTATCACGATACCAAATAGTCGAAATAGTTTAGCTTTCATTTCAGATAAATTTATTCATTTGTTTTCAATTAACATTAATCCATACTATATTTTCTAAAATTTGTGGATGCCTTTTAGTTTTTAAATATTTTCCCAAAAAATTAAATTTGTATATGTTGGTTTAGTTAGATACTCTTTCACCATACCAAACAGCCAAAATATTTTCGCTTCTATTTTGAACACATTTCATCATCTTTTTGAATTAACATCAAACCGTACTAGTTATATGAAACTTGTGGGTTATAGCCTTTGAGTTTTGAATTATTTTCCAAAAAAATGAAATTTGTATATGTTTGATTAGTTAGATACTCTTTCACCATAACAAATAGCCAAAATAGTTTAGCTTCTATTTTGAATACATTTCATCATCTTTTTGAATTAACATCAAACCGTACTAGTTATATGAAATTTGTGGGTTATAGCCTTTGAGTTTTGAAATATTTTCCCAAAACATTAAATTTGTATTTGTTGGTTTAATTAGATACTCTATTACGATACCAAATAGTCGAAATAATTTAGCTTTTATTTCAGACAAATTTATTTATTTGTTTTGAATTAACATCAATCCGTACTAATTTTTCTAAAATTTGTGGATGCCTTTGAGTTTTTAAATATTTTCCCAAAAAATTAAATTTGTATATGTTGGTTTAGTTAGAGACTTTTTCACCACACCAAATAGCCAAAATATTTTTGCTTCTATTTTGAACACATTTCATCATCGTTTTGAATTAACATCAAACCGTACTAGTTATATGAAACTTGTGGGTTATACCTTTTCAGTTTTGAATTATTTTCCCAAAAAATGAAATTTGTATATGTTTGTTTAGTTAGATACTCTTTCACCATACCAAATAGCCAAAATAGTTTAGCTTCTATTTTGAATACATTTCATCATGTTTTTGAATTAACATCAAACAATACTAGTTAATTGAAATTTGTGGGTTATAGCCTTTGAGTTTTGAAATATTTTCCAAAAAACATAAATTTTCATTTGTTGGTTTAAGTAAATAATCTTTCACCATACCAAATAGCCAAAATAGTTTAACTTCTATTTTGAACACATTTCATCATGTTATTGAATTAACATCAAACTGTAGTAGTTATTTGAAATTTGTGAGTTTTGAAATTTGTGAGTTTTGAAATATTTTCCCTAAAAATGAAATTTGTATATGTTGGTTTAGTTAGATACTCTTTCATCATACCAAATAGCCAAAATAGTTTAGCTTCGATTTTGAATACATTTCATCATGTTTTTGAATTAACATCAAACAATACTAGTTAATTGAAATTTATGGGTTATAACCTTTGAGTTTTGAAATATTTTCCAAAAAACATAAATTTGCATTTGTTGGTTTAATTAGATACTCTTTCACCATACCAAATAGCCAAAATAGTTTAGCTTCGATTTTTGGATACATTTCATCATCTTTTTGAATTAACATCAAACCGTACTAGTTATTTAAAACTTGGGGGTTATAGCCCTTAGGTTTTGAAATATTTTCCCAAAAAATTAAATTTGTATATGTTGGTTTAGTTAGATACTCTTTCACGATACCAAATAGCGAAAATGGTCTTCTATTTTTAACACATTTCCTCATGTTTTTTAATTAACATCAAACCATACTAGTTGATTGAAATTTGTGGGTTATAGCCTTTGAGTTTTGAAATATTTTCTCAAAAAAATAAATTTTCATTTATTGGTTTAATTAGACACTCTTTCACTATACCAAATAACCAAAATAGCTTAGCTCTATTTTGGACACTTTTCATCATCTTTTTGAATTAACATCAAACAGTACAAGTTATTTAAAATTTGTGGGTTATAGCCTTTGAGTTTTGAAATATTTTCTCAAAAAAATAAATTTGCATTTATTGGTTTAGTTAGATACTCTTTCACCATACCAAATAGCAAAAATAGTTTAGCTTCTATTTTGAACACATTTCATCATGTTTTTGAATTAACATCAAACCGTACTAGTTATTTGAAATTTATGGGTTATAGCCTTTGAGTTTAGAAATATTTTCCCAAAAAATTAAATTTGTATTTGTTGGTTTAATTAGATACTCTATCACGATACCAAATAGTCGAAATAGTTTAGCTTTTATTTCAGACAAATTTATTCATTTATTTTGAATTAACATCAATCCGTACTAATTTTTCTAAAATTTGTGGGTTATAACCTCTGAGTTTTGAAATATTTTCTCAAAATAATAAATTTGCATTTATTGGTTTAGTTAGATACTCTTTCACCATACCAAATAGCAAAAATAGTTTAGCTTCTATTTTGAACACATTTCATCATGTTTTTGAATTAACATCAAACCGTACTAGTTATTTGAAATTTGTGGGTTATATAGCCTTTGAGTTTTGAAATATTTTCCCGAAAATGAAATTTGTATATGTTGGTTTAGTCAGATACTCTTTCATCATGCAAAATAGCCAAAATAGTTTAGCTTCGATTTTGAATACATTTCATCATGTTTTTGAATTAACATCAAACAATACTAGTTAATTGAAATTTGTGGGTTATAGCCTTTGAGTTTTGAAATATTTTCCAAAAAACATAAATTTGCATTTTTTGGTTTAATTAGATACTCTTTCACCATCCCAAATAGCCAAAATAGTTTTGCTTCTATTTTTGGACACATTTCATCATCTTTTTGAATTAACATCAAACCATACAAGTTATTTGAAACTTGTGGATTATAGCCTTTGAGTTTTAAAATATTTTCTCAAAAACTTAAATTTGTATATGTTGGTTTAGTTAGATACTCTTTCACCATACCAAATAGCCAAAATAGTTTGGCTTCTATTTTGAACACATTTCATCATGTTTTTTAGTTAACATCAAACCATACTAGTTGATTAAAATTTGTGGGTTATATAGCCTTTGAGTTTTGATATATTTTCTCAGAAAAATAAATTTGCATTTATTGGTTTAATTAGATATTCTTTCACTATACTAAATAGTCAAAATAGTTTAGCTCTATTTTGGTCACATTTCATCATCTTTTTGAATTAACATCAAACGTACTAGTTATT